>JAEUWS010000138.1:0-119054 GCA_018524945.1 Podaxis sp. C-F-92630
ATGTTGTATCATCTATTTGATAGAAATAGAACCTGACATCACCAACTTCACAATCATGGATCCTATCCTCCCTAGGGTATGGTCTACCTGCTTCCAGTAGGGCATTTACACAGTCTTCTAAGGGATTGCAGATTCAGGTTTCCCTAACCCCTTCCATCCTAGGCAGTAAGTCCTTAGGATTGTATGTCCTTGGGTTCACAATGAACTGACCCATGTTCTGGCTGGCTCCATCTTCTATATGTGACACTCCAATGGTTCCTAGGAAGATGGAAGCTGACTCCAGGAGTCCATTTGTGGAGCTGTCCTCCCCATCCTCATTGGAGATGGCTTCTCTAAGCTGCTCAGTCTCCTCAGCAACCACTTCCACATTGAAACTGCATATGCCTGGAGGCCTATCTGACTTGGCCTTTGTTGCTACAGATTTGCTGGTTTTAGAGCAGTTATGGGATATATGGCCTTTCTCACCACAGTCATAGTGATGTCCTTGAGCTCAGTACTCTGCCTTCTCCTTATCATTGAGTTGATGGTGAGACTTCTAGTGAGTCTTATTACCATATGAAGTTCCATTCTGCTTTCCTTCAGGTTAGTAGTTACCCCCAGGTTTTCAAGCAGGTGTGTTGCCTCCCCTTTGGGCACTCATGTTCTTTACATCAATGTTACATCCTCCAACAGTGTTTTCCCACCCTCCAGGCCTCCCATGGGTATGTTTATCTGACTCACCAGGGTTTAATGGATCTGGATTGTTTGTATTCAATCTTTGAGGCTATCTCATGGCACTCAGCTGCATTGATGATCTCACTCCAGTCAGCCATTTCAAGGCTTAATTTCTCTATGGTAAGTAAGGCTCTCTGGAGTTCTGGATGTAATCCAGACTAGAGTTTTATTATGTGCTCTCATTTAGTTGAGTGACCAAGTGTTTGATATATGATCTTCAGCTCAGCTGTGTACTCATATACTCAGCAGTCACATTGGTTGAATCACTCCAGATGCTCTCATTGTTTCAGGTGAAAATCAGGTGGAAAGCAATAATTAAATATGCCTTTGAAAAACTGCTCAGTACTCCAACTCTCTTTGTTGAAGCTTACTTTGGCTGAGTAGTATTTATAGGCCTTTCCCTCCAGAAAATCAGAGCACTTAGCCATCCAATCATAGTACAGCACATTTCCCTCATTGAGATAGCATTCACACTGGCTCATATACCTATGAAACTTCAAGATGTCTGCTTCACCATTATATTTGTCAGGCTTGGTAAGGGCAATGTCCTTGTAATGAGGATGGCATACATGCTCAGGAGGTACCCATGCAGGTAAGCCCTCTGAATCTCTGTTGTCATTGTGATCTGACTCCCAGCTGTCTGTCTGGTTATCAAAGGTGTCACTGGAGCTATTGTCATTCAATTCTGGCTGTCTAGGGTGATTTCATTGACCATGGAGTCTTCTTCCTAAGAAGCTATTCTTGGAGAGTTGGTTGCTCAGTTTTAGAAAGTCAATTCCAGTATGTCACTGAGACCTATTGCACACTTCAGACATCTTATGGCTATAATCCCCTGCAGCTTTCTCAATCATCTGTTCAACCCCAATAGACATAGGTTCTATTGAGGGAACATGGTTACTAGCTTGAGATGTGAGCTGATTAGACCTCCAGGCAGCAATAGCCTTCAAACAACAATACTCATTCTTGAGTTCCTGTACTTAAGCCTCAATATCTAACTCTTTATTGTCATCACTATATTTTACAATAGTTCTAGACTTCTTTTCAGCCAGTTCAGCCATCTCCCCTTCAGGGGTGCATGTCCTCACAACATTTTGAAGATGAAGTCACCTAGAGCCCTTAGCTCCATCTTTACCAAGGATATTACCTGAGTTCATACATGTGTTGGCTTTCTGTAAGAGAGCCCTCTGCATCTCAGGGCTCAGTTCCTCCTCAGGGATGTGAGCACTCCCCCAGTTATGGAGATCAGTTGTCTTTCCTTTCCCATAAGACACAGATGATTGAGGAGTTTCTTCCTCATATGTAGAAGTCTGCAGTTCACTAGACCTCATCATAGCATCAATCTTAGCATCAAGCTGTCTTTGACATTCTACAACATCTTCATGCACAGCATGCACTGTTCTCTTAGCTTCTCTTACAGCTTCCTGGGCTTCCTGAGATAGACTCTGGCTAACTGAATCCAAACTCAGTGATTGTCCTCTACACAAAATGGGTCTATTATTCTCAAAATGTACTCAAGGTACATCTGAGTTCTCTGTGGTAGTAGTGGCAGCTAGTTCTGCTACTGGCATACTAGTCCCATCATCCCTTTCAGATTCTGGGGTGTGGTCATGGACTGAGTTGCCACTGGTGACTTTACCCTGAACAGGGTTCATATGAGGGGCAACATCACACTCCTCTGACATCTGATTTCCATGAGCAGGCCTCAGCCTACTGGTGTTTGTGCTTCCACCTGATGTGGTGGATGCCTTGTTCTGCAAAGAATATGGTCAAGAAGTCAAAGACATCACAGTTCACTAGGTGTAGTGTTGTTGAGCACTGACAAGGTGGGGATGTACCATAAAGATATTCATTGACCAAGAGGTCCCAGGTTCAAGCTGGCAAAGTTTCAATTATTAGAGATCAAGGGCCTCAGGTGATCAGTCTGAGGGTTTTCAATATAAATCAGAGATTAGACAAGACAAGAGAGAAGAGAGGAGATGAGAGAAGAGAAAGAAAAGACAAGAGAGATGCAAGCAGTAAGTGATTGCTGAGAGTGAGCTAGAGGATGAGGGTTCAAATGTCATGAATTTGAGTTCTTGTGTACTGTGAAAAATATATGATGCTAGTGCAGACAGTAATGTCACATGGACTCAACATGCTAGTAAATCACAGGCTTCAAGAATTGCCAAATTTCTCCTATGCCTATCTACCAGCTTATATATGTGGACATATTTCAAATACAGAATATTTAGGTGAAACATAACTGGTCAGTGAATGAATGTGAATAATAAGGATTGACTAAGAGCATAGAGTGGGCCAATTGCAACAGTACATCCCAAAACCCGAAAATAGTCACCAGTAGGCTAAATGATGTTCATCCGTCACATAGGTGTTTCCGTGGCCTTCCCTAATAGATACCATCTAGTTCCAGCGCCAGGAGATGTCTTGTGCTTACCAAATCATACAGGAAGACCTAGCTCGCAATATAGGCCATTGTAGATATGGAAGAATTCTTGTAGAAATTGTTTTGGTTTATGGAGTTCCCCAGCAACATTTTTCTTTGCTACGCAACAAGCTACAGCAGGACGGACACTATCAAAACACAAGATTGCTTTGTCTTCTGAATGAAGGCAACTTGGGATCAAAGAGCGCCAGTGCCATGACCCTAAGTTGACCTCCAGAAAGCACGATTTGCTGCACTCTCGTCAGGCCGCTTAGAGCAATCCGTCAAGGCCTATGTCAAATGATGGTAGGAATCAGAACGAGGGGATCAAGTTGATTTGCACACCTCTAGGATATTTCTCTATTGATAATATGCAACATCCTCTCTATAATGCCCGCATACATCATGCAACTTATTTTCAGCACTTATCGGCCGAAGTATCACTTCCAACTGGGGGATAAGGGGAACTGTTGGTAGGGTCTAGCCTATAGAAGGCATCGTTTATGAATTTGCTGTTCTTGCTGATGAGTACCATACCTATCCTGTTCATACCACTCAATATGCATTCTCCATCTGACTCATTCGCGGTTCAAGGGTTTGGGAAATCTGCGTCCCACATACTCGCAACGCTTCTCTTGGGTTCTATCATCATTTTGAACATTCCAGTGACTCGGACTATGTAAGAGCACTTCCCCTAAGGTTATGATAAAATAGCTGTCCCCGAGGAGACGTCGACCTATCACTGTGTGTGGTCACTTGGTAAAGCTGGTCCGCGGGATGACTCGATTTGATGATGTCATATCTACATCTGCGTCTGGTATCTGGGATTGTGAGGTTCGTATATACGAGATACCTGTACATACAGTCTGTTCTAGGGATAAGCTAGACAATATAGACATCGGCCTTTCCCATCAATCATGACAATCACTGAACAACTCAAGTTGATCGACTATAAAGCTCTCATCTTCGACGTCTACGGTACTCTTGCCGTAAGTTGTCCCTACTCCCCCCTTGCCCCACAACTCTGATCTTGTGTGAAAAATACGTCAGGACTGGGAATATGGTATCTTCAACGGTCTCAATCCCCTCCTGGACAAGTATCCGGAATCCCAGAAACGGGGTAGAAAGGATGTCCTCGCCGCATACGCCGCTGTCGAGCACGATCTCGAGGCGCAATTCCCGGACATGGTCTACTCTGACCTTCTTGCCAAAGTATCGGAAGTTCTAGAGGCGAGATTGAAGGTACAGTCGGAGGATGCAAGAAATACCGCGTCCACGCTGGACGGTAGCACCACGACCTCTGCAGGCTCCGTCAGTGTCTCAGCTGAACCATCCACCTCCAATTAAGACGCTACTTCATCTTCCGACGCGAATCCCCACGTCGCCTTCGATAAATCTGTCCAAGATTGGACCATCTTCCCTGATAGCTCCGCCGCACTCCATGAATTGGCAAAGGACTACAAGCTGGTGGTACTCTCCAACGTCGATCATGACTCCTTCCGCTACACCCATACGAAACTCTCCCCAGGCGCTCCAGCTGCAACGCCCAGGAACTCGCGATCCATGCAAACCCCAATTCACGACATCTGCCAGCTCCACGGCCGATCAAAATCTATGTCAACTACTAGCACCCTCAAGAAACGCCAGACTCACGGTCCCCGCTCTACCGCTCAAGACGTCAAGTGTTATAAACCCACGTTGGGAGGTTTCCGTACTGCGTTGGAATGCATCCGGACGGATCCCGCACTGTTGGGTGATTTGGGATTGAGTGAGGATGGCATCAAGGAGAAGGTGTTGATAGTGGCGCAAAGTCTGGTTCACGATCACGAGCCTGCGCATCAGTTGGGACTGAGGAGTGTGTGGATTGAAGGGTATCCCTGAAGGAACGCAGAGGTGGACGTGGAGGTTTGGGGTGCTTAGGGAGATGGCGGAGGCTGTTGCAAGGGAGAAAGCTGCTCGAACGGGGAGGTTGCTCTAGGCGCTTACTAATTTTATGGTTAAATGACATCGGATACTTTCAGAGAGTCTCCTGGTAAGACATTGTTGAACAGAATATTGGTCTGTATCTAAGCGTTGTTGCAGTCCCTAGCGCAGCTGAAAAACAAATGATGAATGCCAGTTGGCTACAAACAGATCCATGCTCAACTCACACAGAGCGATCAGGGCCAAGGTTGCAGCACGTGGTGCCGGGCCAGCCTAATGAAAGGGTATCATGAGTGACGTTGTGATTCTGCACCATTAAGGATGGGGATTACAAGGGTTCTGCAAACGATCGCCATTAGGAGCACGTTAGCCCGACAGATAGCATTAATACTCACAGGGGAAGGACCAGCAATCCCAGAGCCTAAAAGGTTTCGTCAGATTGGGGTGGAGTTCGAGGATATAACTACTTACAAAGTCCTCCTTCTTCCACAAAAGACGAGGGGCATGATTCGCCATCGTAGCAACTAAAGGTAGCGAGATTGTCAGACTCGGGCAATCATCTCATCACGGCCAAATACCGTACATGGCGAGATCGACATGGACCGGGCAACAGAGGTGGTCGGGCTTGCCTAAGGTGAGAAGGTGTGAGGGTAGTCCTTATGTTCATGGCGGAAAGTTTTTACAAGGGACCTGCAATCCACCGTCAGCCATTTGGAATCAGAGGGTACACCAGCTCGACTTACAGGAGACGGGCCGGCAATGCTGACGCAAGTATCTCCGGGCTCGAGATAGTTTTGCGCAGAGACAGCCTGAGCAGCGAGAGCGATGAAGGTAGCAGCGATAAGTTTATACATTATGAACGGGAGATCCAGGTGTGTTCTGGTGTCTTCGTTTCGACGTCCGGTGTTCTTATACCTACGCAAGTTTAGAGACGCTCAGCGACCGCCGACGGGCGGATTGATATCACGGTAGCGATCATCCCCTGCGTTCCTGGACGCCGACATTTTCGTTACATTACTTCCGTTTTGCCAGAATTTATGGGGTAGAAGGTGTGCACCTGACACGATCATTATCCTGTGTTGTGCTCCGACCCGCAAGGGACTGCTCAAGGTGGTGAAAATGTGTCCTATGCATGGGTAGTGGTGAGCGGCCGTTTCACATGGAATGGCGAGCCTACGTGGAAATTCCGATATTGCATGTTTGTTACGTTGGGAGAAATGGCCTTGGCTGAGAATCATTGCGGTAACCATCGGTTCTCCATCCGTTTTCTTGAAACAGCAAAGAACAGTGGTTTGTAGCGTTCATGGTTCTGGACAGGACCAGCCAAATGCCCGCGTGATTTTGATTTTGATTTTGACTGCGCCTTGCCAATGGGCGCCGAGAAATTCGCCTTCCCTATGGGAGCCTTCAATGTGACGAGCCGATACCTCGGTTTTCACCATCTTGTCACTGGTCTTTCTCATCGGGATTTAAGTCGGGCCTATGATCATTGGTTAGATGCTGGTGTGCTGTAACTCTACGTAGGGTGAGTCGCTCTGGTCATCATGACTGGCCTGAGTCAGCAGTCGTCCGTGTGCCTGTGAACACTTGAGTGGAATATGAATAGGTTTATTTGTAAACTTCGACTGGAGCACCTGCTACTACACGCCATAGCACTTTTTTGATCTGGGCCGGATTCATCCTTCACTTCTATTCGCGCGATTCAAGTCATGTACCGCGGACTTGAAGCCTGAGCTTGAAACTTGGGCATTGACGACTTGGAAACATTCCAGTCCAAAACTTGCCATCGTGATGAACCGGTTACATGGGCGAGGAGAACTCCCGAATATGCTACGGAAAATTGGCGTTCAAAGGCCGCATTGATTGAATTGAATGCCATTTAGAAGGCCAATTGGCATTGAAACGGCTATATGTTCGGACGAAATAAGATTTGCGGAGCATAGAAGATGTTTGATTAAAGAATCAGACTGTTACTCTGCACAGTCCAGAGTGGGGTGCTTCAGACGTAACCCTTGTATTTGTGAATGTTTACTGGGCTGAGTTCTTCTTTACGTCATAGGATATGTAAACTAGCTAAAAATCATGGTTGAGTACTTAAACGCCAGTTGACCCTGTCCCCCTATACTATTTTCGCCACGTTTTGTTCATGCGTAGCCCATGAAGTTTGCACGGTGCGTCATTTATAGTGAATCTGGACATTCAGGCCCTTTTATCTGCGCTTAGATACCTCCAAGATACCCAGGCATGTAAAAGGCACAGTCCTTCCGTCCGCAATCCTTACACCCATTTACTAGACTCCCGAATGGAAACGAGCTTAT
Source organism: Podaxis sp. C-F-92630 (assembly GCA_018524945.1). NCBI lineage: Eukaryota > Fungi > Basidiomycota > Agaricomycetes > Agaricales > Agaricaceae > Podaxis > Podaxis sp. C-F-92630. Next base: position 7,378 of record JAEUWS010000138.1, read on the forward strand.
ATGTAGGTCTCCAATGCTCCCCCGTCTGCTTCGCCCTGGTTAAACAATGTCGTCACTTTAGTGATTATCGGGGCCTAAAAAAACGCATCGCCACTATTCGTCGGGTTCGACAAGGCCTTAAACTCAATGAATCGCCCTCTGCATCCCATGCTAGTCCCGCCTCCAACGATACACCTTCCTCTGATGCACATAGCTGGGACCAAAACTCGGAGGACCGCCCTGGTTCCAGTTTCTCGGTGATCCCGCCCGCCGATACCATCCCCAAATTCGAGCAGGAAGGGATAAGCTCTATTCAAGCGTCAGGATCATCCCTTAGCCGTCGACGTCCTTCGACATGGAGCAGACGACCGTCTATTGTTCAACAAGGAATCCCTAGCACCAGGTGGTCCAAAGGACGTCCCTTCTCCACTCGCTGTGAGTCCTTTACACACTTTCCGTTCACAGCTTTTGACACCATACGCTAGTGAACAGGTCCCAGTCGCATTCAATAAACCCTACGGTGGCTCTACCTTTACGCGAACTTCTTGCCCAGCTATCATCCCAGGAACTTGCTTTCTTTACTTATCTCGATGCACAACTAGAGAAGGTAGAATCTTTCTATTCAGCACGAGAAAAGGAGCTCTCGCTTCGGACACAATTGCTTCAAGGCCAGATACATGAGCTCCAAGATCACAAAAGGCTTGTCCGCGTACGTCTGCCATGATGACATCGCGCCTCGTTTACGAATATCTTCCTTCAGCGGATCAATGAACACAGAGTCTCCTGGACCTCTGCTGTTGCAGCCGCCCTCAAGCTCAAACTAAGGATCCATCCGGTGATGGAGATACCCGGCTCTCATTCCCGTACCAGAGAAGGCGAGATCCGAAGGACAGCTTCTGTAAAGTGCTTCCTGTCCTATTGATTCTTATTTATGAAATCTACGCCAGAAAGGCACCGCTGTATCTGATAATGGTGGCATGCAACATCCTACCCGAGCTGTACCGCCTTTGGTAGCACATTCAATGTCTAATACGGGTAGTGGCCATGACTCCGACGCAGGAAGGCGTGCCGTACCCCTATCCTCCGATCCAGACGATTATCTATATGCCAAAAAGAAGCTCAAGAAGGCTGTTCTCGAACATTATAGGTAGGTATATCGCTCTGAGACAGCTGGGTCGATGCTTCCTATTTTGTTTAACCAGATTGTTCTGATTGTATTGTTTCCTAGGGGTTTGGAGCTGTTGTACAACTACAGAGTGTGTGCGGCGCATGTAAACAGAGAGGAGAAGCGCTCACCCACAACTTACAGATTCTCAATCTAACCGGTTTCCGTAAAGCATTGAAGAAATTTGAAAAAGTTACCCAAGTTCGCAATTTCGCAATCACATGTGCCAGAATGATGCTGAATACCGACTGCATGACAGATCCGGGCTCAAGAGCAATACATGACTGAAAAGGTATGGGTTTCGGAAGTTGAGAATAATTACGGTTCCCACACAGGCATCCAGGTTGAGAAAAGTGCGCTTGCGTCCGATAAAGCTCTGCGTGCAATGATGAGGGAAATGCAAGAACTATATGCGCAAGCGTTCTGTACGTTCCATTGCACTTATAGTTCCGGCCTTGGAGTCACATTGCGTGCACAGTTCACGGCGATATAAAGAGGGCTATGAATCGTCTACGTGGTGGTGCCCGCAGTAAAACACACCATTTCAGCACTTTCCGCTCTGGCATCTTGATTGGGGTTGCTATCCCTGCCCTTGCTTCTGGAATATATAATAGTGCGTCAGTTTGTCACTTTTGAGATCACTCACTGATCAAGTTAACCAGGCTGCTTGAAAGAAACCCACGATAAGATTCATGCGTGGGATGCTCTATTGTTTATCTATGGCGTTTTTTTCGTTCCCGTCCTCTTTTCCATGTTGGTTGGTATCAACCTCCTCGTCTGGGCTCGGTCTCGCATAAACTATACTTTCATTTTTGGTATGCAATCTTCAGCCCCTCCGTGGCCTCTCCTCATTTTTCCCAACAGAACTAGACATTCGAACTCGTCTCGACTACCGGGAATATTTTGAGGTAAGGTCGAAACACCACCACTTGAATGCACATTCATTATCTTGCAGACACCCAGCTTCCTATTTGTAACGCTGTGTTACGCATTTTGGTTATCGTTTGCTCGCATAGGATCGCCGCATGTTTCACCAACCATCTGGCCGCTCGTTTGGCTTGGATTATCTGCTCTGATATTATTTGATCCGTTACCTTTCCTTTTCCGTCCTTCAAGATACTGGTTATTAAAGAACGTTGGAAAATTGTTCCTCTCAGGTACAAGACGCGTTGAGGTATGTATTCATTTCACGGTGCGCCGCGTCCTCAGAACACTGATATATGCTCTCACCAGTTTACGGATTTCTGGATGGGGCAAGTCATCGATTCAAGTATTTCTGAACTCGGACCCTGACACCTGGAGTACAGTGACCAATTTTGTAGCTTGGTTTTCACCCTGTCCAACCTATACACGTTTGTATGCATCTATGCTGAGGGTTTTGAAACCGGTTGGCAGAAATGTGGAACTCAATCAAACCATTGGCCGATTGCCTTCACACTCGCCATCTTACCGCTGCTTATCCGCTTGGTTCAGAGTATCAAGCGTTACGCGGACTCCGGTTTGATCACCCACTTGATTAATGTGCGTATTACCCGTTTCTTTTACTATGCTTCACACCCGTTCCTTTCTTAACACAGGGTGGAAAATATGGGTCTGGTATCGTCAGTTACTTGTTCTACTTTCTGTGGAGGCACCAGAGTATGTGTTGAACTATCCTCCCATTCGTTGCCGGGCGGACTGATGTCGCGATAGAAACGCATTATAACCCAGTGTTTGCGGTATGGCTGATTTTCAATACCATTTATGCTGTATACGCTACAAGTTGGGTAAGCCGCCCTTTGACTCACCTTTGAAGATCGTCTTGATATCATGTCGAGGATTTGCTAATGGATTGGTCCCTACTTCGGCCTCATGCAAAATATTTCTTCCTTCGTGATGAGCTTGGCTATTCGAATCACGTATATGTAAGTACTTAGTCCTTATATTCTCGGTTTGACTGTTGACATATGGTGTATAGCTGTATTACATCGCTACTGTGAGCACTCAGTTGCCAGAGCTCTAGCTAAATTCTGGGACCTTAATATCCTTTGATAGTTAACGAACGTCCTTATCCGGTTCGCCTGGGCATTTTACATCCCAGAGCGGGGACCAAGCATGCAGATTCGTACTTTCGTGGTCGGGCTCCTGGAAATGTTGCGCCGAGTCCAATGGAACTTCTGTGGGTCCCAAATCGCCGTTCCACAACGTTGGGCGTTGCTTACGGCTCTACAGATCGTTTGGAGAATGAACATCTCGGTAACATCGATCAGTATCGTGTCACACGAGAGGTCCCGCTTCCCTACGCCTTTGATAGAGGTAACAGCGGGGATCACGACGATGATGGGGATGACTCAGAGCCCCATACTCCCACTCAGAGCAAGGATTGAAGCAAATTTTCTGATGATCGGCATTCACTTGTTGATTCTCTCCATCTCGTCCCATCTAGATGCCTTACAATGCTCATACCCCCATTGGCTTTAGCGTCTTTAGACGCTCCTTACTAGCTCAACCTTTCTCTCTATCGACGACTGTTCCGTTGTGCCATAGACATAGTGTATACCTTGTGCATGATTGCACTTTACCTCTAGTATATCTCCCACTCTTTGATTCCAACGGGCCTTCCCCTTCCCCATCTACATTATTATCACATTTATTGGTGCTCAACCATTCGCGTTATTTCTCCTTGGCTGCCTGAACGAGGCCGTGGCACCCTTCATCCTTATGCGAATACAGGTTATATCTGGCACCTGTTTCAAGTACAGTCTATTACCTCACCAAGATGCGCCTGTTAGAGATCATCGGCAAGAATTTTCCTCCGTGAATCGGTTGATTGATTATTTCAACGTATCGTAAGGCAATATCAATGCACTGGTTGCATGACAGCGGCAAACTAACGCTGATACAACTTCTGACAGTACTGCTTGCCCACGGAGATCATGTACGATATATTCCGGAGCCGCTTAGGTGGGAAATGGGAGATGTGTTTTGAGGCATTACTTCATCCCCGAGGCAATCTGGTCTAGTTCTCGGAGGATCATGGAGTTAGGGCATTTCTTTCGTATTTCTCTGGAAGATCGCGTTAGAATCACGACCCGTTGGAAAGATGCCGGCCGCACTCACTCCAGTTTGGCCTTGTCCCCGCGTTCCTTACATTCTTTTCCCGCCAGGCGCCACTCCCCGCACTCCACATATAAATCGGCCCTCCTCGGTGAGTCACAACGACTAACGTATGCTATGGCTTCTTTGGTATGTCCTTTTTCGACCAAGTGACGAACGAATGGTTCGTAACCTATAGGGCTTCTCCTGGACTTTGAGAAGGCATCTAAACCTTCGAAGTCCCTGATCTCTGTCAGAGCGTGTAGCTTTAGGTACCAGAAACTACAAATCGTTTGATCCTTCATCAGTTTAAGGTTCGGAGGGGCCAACGTTGCCATACCGTTTGTCGGGCACCTTGAAGTCGGCCTTGATCTTATCAGCTCGTTTAGATAGATTATTGACGAGGCACTGCCTAATTGTGCCGTTCACGCTTAGCCCGAAGAAAGGGATCTTCCCATCCGTCTCCCTCTCAAGTTGTTGCTGCAGCGTTAGGAGGCGCACATTCTCGTCCATGATCTGTAATGGCTGGTCAGCGACCGAGGAAGACACATTGTATGCACGTAGATTATCACCTTAGCCTCGAAGCCGCGATCCTTGTCCTCTGAGAAAAACCTTTGTGCTGTTTTGACCAATGTCAGTTTTGCCGTCGGATCCTGAAGGGAACTGAGCTTCGGAAGGAGACAGTAGCGTGAATCAACTTACAGTCGCTCTTGAAGCGTCGTCGAGGGACAGAGTCGCACTCTCAACCCGTCTGTCATCGGAATAATAGAAATCTCGTAGCATCTCCCGATCTTGCTCACGAGCATAAACTTCAAGCAACCTGCGGGCTGGCGCGAGTTTGTCGCCCCCATCCTCGATCAGCCGGAAGAATGAACCTAAGGGAAGTCGTTTATGGAGATGAAGCAAAACGTGGTAAACTGGCACAGCGTGAACATATGACAGAGCGTATGTGTATATGGAAGCGTACCCATATCTGTGTCGCCACTGTCCACAGCTTTACTAAGGGCTAAACGATCCTCTTTCATCATCAACAAGAGCGGAACTTGGTCTGAAGCTTTCGTCTCGTGGTCTAAAAGCTGCGAAAGGAATCGTCAGCAGAGATCACACCTCTCTCCCACCAACATCATACCTTCGTAGCGAGCCCTGCACGACCAATCTCCCATGCACGCTTCGCGATATCCGCATAACTCACATCTGTGCCTCCCAGTTGCTCAAACTTTTGCACGATCGTCGCACAAACATCATCATCCCCAGATAACTCCGCATCTCTTCCTGTCCCCGTTGTCGAAGGCCGCGTTCGTGCAATCTTGGCACAAGCCCAGTGTTTTAACACGACGTCAGGCTTCAGATTCAGGAAAGACGATATCCTTAAGGCAAGAAGGTGTAGGTTCCGGGACGTGAGCCGCGTTATCAGGTGAGAAGGGGAAGCGTAGTTGTACCTACCGAAGAGTTAGGGGTGGTGTATTACGAAGGTTTTTATGGTAACTTACTGCGAATATGTGAGAGGAATCCCGATTTCATAGAACCTGACGGCGTTCAACACTTTCAACGTTTGCCCCATGTTAATGAAATCCGTCGGGTTGTGAAAATCCAAATATCCTCGTCCAAACTTTGCAGCCTACGCGGACTAGTGAGCATACACACTTCAGAGGCAACAAAATAGGAACGAACGTTGAGAAGTCGACGTTGCCAGTTGGGTTCCCATTCCTGACCAGCTGCATCGATACATTCATCCACTGCTTTTGCAAGCTCGGGCTTGATGCTGCGGATACTCTCACCCACCTTTGGTGAACGATTGTTGAAACTCTCCCAAGCGTCATAGAGGATTGCAGAAGGTGATGTCGATCCAGGGCGGAAAATTGACAACGTCGAAGCTGAACGCTAGGTCAGAAACGGTTCGGCAGCATGAAACTCTGCTAACCTGGCACTTTTTGAAGAAAATCACAAACTTCTGGCCCCACGATCCGTACGCCATCTGTTTCCGTGACCGCAAATAGGGGGCCTGTATAGAAATATCTGTGGTGTAGATGCATTAGTGTATGCCTCGGGAAGCTCTCGAAGCACGCACTGCAGACTATCCGCAAAAGGTCCTACTAGAACAGCAAGCCCATCCCATACCAATAAGATGGCATCATTTCCACACCACTCAACCTGCTTAACGGACCCTTCACTACCAACGACGTTGTTGGTTTCAAACTCGGCCATGCTTCGTTGGAAGTCAGTCGACACTACCCAAAGTGTGCCAGAAAATGTAAGCAGTGCGAGAGATTTGCCGTTGGGCGAAGGTGATATATGCGTGAAAGGCCCTCGGGATAAACGCTGGTCGATACATTCGAGATTGTCCACGCTGAGGATGGTGGATTCAACTGAGAGCAGAACTTCAACATGCCGAGAAATGTTGAGATCTGGTGGAATGATGGTCCACGTATGCGGTGGTTCAGAGAGGCCTTAACGAGAACACGGTAAATGCACGCCACTCTCAGTCGAAACGCGTCAGGAACTCACCAGGATCAGCCAGTGTCAAGGGCCGCCCTCCATCCCAATTCTTGACCTCCAGCAAAGTAAGGGTGCTGGTCAATGCAACCAGTCCATTATCATGTATTCGTGCGTCGATGACACCGAGCTCGGCCGCCTCTGTCCCAAGAGAGTACTGCTGATATTCGCCTTGAAGATCGTATATCCGGTACACGCCTTCTTCATTCAACAACACAAGCCGCTCGTCAAGCGTCCAACCGAAGCGTATAACCTTGCCTTGGTCCCACTACATGCTTTCATCAACAATGTTGAACAGAGATAAGGCTGAAGAGATGATCCACACTAAACGATAGAAGTGCCTCCCCGGCAGGTGAATAGACCTGGACTTGGGACTTCGATAGAACCGGAGCTGAGCGGTTCAAGGTTAATACCCTTGACGTATCACGCATAAGTGCTAAATATCCTTCATTCAGCATTCAGCCCATGCATGGTAAAGATCGAGTCGCACCTATTGGACCACCATACCGACACCCTGCGATGATGTATTCACTCAGGTCAGGAAGTTTGCCGGAAATATTGTAGAGATGCTGGCGACGATAGAAGACGTTTCCATCCTGCATTGCCTGCCATGACGCAGTGGGATGCTCGTCCATGGTGACCAGATACGTTAACTTGGACGAAACCGAGGGAGTGGTAGAAGTGTGAGAATAACGCGTCCGAAAAGGGGCAAGTTCGCTTGCCTGTTTCGTCGCGCGAGTCAAGGTTCAGAATGTTCAAGGCTGCAGGTGACATCCAGCACTAACTATTTGATACAGAACTACAGACTAGATTGACGTCGACAATAATAATAAAACGAAGGGGAATTGCAGAAAAAAATAATGATACAGCATTGAACAGTTTAAATAAAATGATTAAGGAAGAAAACGAAAAAAAAAAAAAAAAAACACGTCGACTACTAGTATTAAGTCCACAACTCGAGAACAGCAAACTCAGCAGGTCATTCCAAATTCCATCGAGAAAAATAATCATAGTGTTCGAGGAAAAAGGCATCCGTTAAGTCTATGTAAGTCGTAAAGGAACTCGAGCTCGTAGCTCATCTTGACCAATTAACACGGAAACGTCCAGATAGTACTGTAAGGACGTATCAGCACAAGTGGAATTGAAAAGAAGGAGGAACCCAGACCTTGACCGATAGACCATACCAATCAATGCAGGGAAGCATATCGCTATTTAGAGGGATTTTGGCTTTATAAAGGCCGTCCGGTAGCGACATCTGGGCGTCCAGAGAAGGATGACTGCCTGGGTCGCATTGATGCCGAGGTCTCTTCTGGAAGCCAATGCACATATCGCTCCGAATTGTACGGGTTTCCAAGAATGTTTGTGTTGGAAGTTCAGGAAGAGGCTTGTCTCTTGGATCAGTAGACAGATCTGAACGGGCCGACCGTTGACGTTGATGCACGTTCTTAGCAACCTTTCGCAATAGTTTTCCCCTTCCGGTTGGCGAGTCGGGATCATCGCTAGAAGGTGTGATTGGTGGTGTGGGTGGGAGACAGGTTTGTTCTGTCACGGTGATCTGCCGGATGAGCGAAACAGATATAGAAGCATCGGCCGCTATCTCCTTCGCAAGAGTGAGGGATCTGGGATTCGTGGTGAAGACAACGAAGTAAGGTATCATCGATGATCGCGAGAAGGTGATAGAAGAAGGGAGAGTAACCTGGCAACTGGTCGTCAAAATTTATCGTACGGAAGTAAAGATAGCAACGCTCACAGCGCAACGAAAAGGGACAGGACGTTCAGCTTTTAAGGGCATTTCAGTCCACGATTCAAGATTTTTGGGCGACGCATCAATGGATTGGAAATCTTTGTCTGCTTGGACGATTATAGGAACCTCTAGACTACAATTCAAAGGAATGAGCCTCTGGGAGGTCCAATCATCAGAGCAACTCACCTCGAACTATTGTCCAAGCTCATACTCGGCTCCCAATGCGCGAGTATCTTGTATATGATAGCATAGGGTTTCGATACAGGTTCGACGTCTTTCAGTGACGAGAAGGAACAAGGTAGCTCTTCACCCGTTCTGCAGCTGCGGGGAAAGTCAAACGAGAAAGGAAACGTGCGTTTCAAGGATCCAGGGCCTTGGCACAAACAAGAGGCGCTTGGTCTCCTTCTCATGAATGAGGTCTGAAATGGAAGCAAAGATATATTCTCATTCGACGGGCATACGTTGGTATGAGTCGTCGATGTGAGAAAAACATGCTTATGCGGAGTGGGTTGAAGAGGTGGAGAGGCAGCCTCTTCGTCAAGCCCATCAGCTGCGTCAGCCTTCACGTAGTGGAAGGCTCCCTCCAACTACAAATAGTACGATCAGAAATGTTCAATTCGACGCTCCAAAGTGGAAGCTTGAACGCACAGTAACCGAGAGCCTCCCTGTATGATGACAACTGGGGTCTAGGAAAACTTTGCCAGAGATCTTGTCGTTTTGACTAAAAACAGCGAGCGGCCCTCGACTACCATCCTTAATCTTGAGGGACGGACTATAAAGCTGTAGTTCAAGCTGAACGGATCTGAAGACCGGTCAATTTTTATGCACAGTCAACAAGGCGACATTACTCGCCTATAAGTTGTCACATGAGAATATATTGCAGTCTGTATGCTCGGATGCGGCGGTCGTTGACCTTCCGAGGTTGATTCCGCTCGACGACGCATGCCCGAAAAGAATCCGTTGGCGAGAGCTTGATAGAGGAAGAGGTCGAAGAGGGGGGCGGATCTTTATTGGGTTCGATGACCAGAAATATCAGGGATGTGCTTGGGAAGTCTTGGAAATCAACGAGAGGCAAAATCTTATTAGCGATCGTATGGTTCTTGGTCCCAAGATGGACTGAATAGCAGGATCTAGCGACTGATCACGACATTGAGATCAACAAATCTGTGAGCCTGATTATGATTTGAGCCCTAGAATTCTGATGATTTTGGGTTTATTCAGAGCTGAAGCTCTCCCACGTGCTGCTCGGCGAAAATTTGGCTGGAGCTACCCCCAAATCTGCTAGGAAGACGGAGAAATGTGTCCTAGAGCTATTCCGTATTCAAAATACAGGAAACGTGATGGGAAACCGGACAAACCACAAGAACTCTTCTTCGAAATGTATTATTGCCCCATGCCTGGACTCGCACTCTTCCTGATACTGATGCGATACACGTGGTTATTTCTTGATTGCGTTGGGGGTTCATTTCGTCCCTGGGAGCACCATAACAACGTTGACATGAGAGCGTGAACCTTGAATGGATAGCAAAGTTTGTCAGGAGCAAGATATGTTTAGAATACCGGCTCCCACACCAAACCGTATTTGGTCTGACAATTGGACAGCTTTGGTCCGTGGGTGACCAACGAGTTGGCACTTGGACGTTGATATAATATGTTATCCAAGCGGGCTGTTGATGGATCAACAATTTAGTAAAGGGACGCGAGCTGGGGAAATGGTTGAGCTTACACCGCGAAAGTCTGGTGCGATCGAAAGCCCCTACAGTCATGGCCTCGATTGCTCATCAGACGATGGTCGAGGAAGGATACCACCGGGTTGTTCAGCATGTGAATAGATCTCCTCGCGTGGCATCCCGTCCTCGATTTCGCCGAGTCATACGGGAAAATGTTGTCCATTGGGGGAAACCTCTAAAGCGGTAGGACGGAGGCTGTCGTGATATCACTCAGGATCGTATGCAACTCGTCGGGAGTGCAGATCCCGTCCTCGGGCCAATCGGGTTGTGGTTACTCGGCTCGCAAGATGCATATTATCCCAGGCATTAGAGCAAAGTAGTCATGTGGCTACGACAAAGTGGCACAGGCCTGTAGGCTGTGAGGAAGCGTCGTATACCCTTGGCAATGCCCGTCACCCGAAGGGCGGGAGACTGATGCCGAATTGGAAGTGTGAAAGACAATAAGCCTTGGGGAAGAACATTAGATGAGGAAACGCGCGACTCCCAGCACAAGCCAGATGGGTACCTGCGTGCCCTCCTCAAACTTGAAGTCCAATATCACTCTTCTCCCCCTCTCGTTTATATCTGCTAGTTCTAGAGATAATCTGAAGGAGAGACAATGAGTAATGATGATATCTTGCCGTTACGTGAAGATACTTCTGTAAGTCTGTTGTGAGCTCCCAAGCTTCAACATTCCAGACTTGAGACTCCTATGTGGTGATATGTACAACTAACTTTGGTAACAATGCCGTTCGTCGAGCGACTTCCGAGACCTAGTGACCTCAGTACACCCGGTTATAAACAGAACCTAATGGAGCAGAATATGAGCGCTGTGGAATCCGACCGGTGGTTTTAGAACCATAATCGAGGACGTCGGCCGCCTGAGAAAGAACCAAATCAGACGGATGCGATATTAGAGGAGCAAGGGTAAATTTATTTATTAATAAGTACCTGTTCAAGGAGTAACCGTTTCCCGGAGCCTGCCGAGAATCTACAATTGTGACGTTAGTAACAATACCCGAATCGTAAAGATATGATAACACCGATTCATAGTTCAAAACTTACAGTCTGACCTCGTATACGGAACCAGTCTCGACAACTGTCAAAAAGCAATATGGTCAAAGTCGTTGTCACTGGTATGTGCTCAGGTTGGGGTCGAGCGCCACCTTGACGTTTTCAGGCAGGGGCGTCCGGTGTACTTGGATCCGCGATTTACAAGGCTCTTAAAAGGACCGATCATTCAGCAATTGGGCTTGCGAACTCGAGAGCAGGCGAAGAGCTTGTTCAGCTTGATCTTACCGATAAGGATGCCGTCCAAAAGTTCTTCCAAGAGCTCAAACCTGACTGTCAGTACCACATTTCTTGGCCAAGTCTCTGATTCTCATGGAGTCAAACCAGGGGTCATTCACTGTGCTGCGGAACGACGCCCTGATGTAGCAGAAAAAGTTGGGTTAATGGCCTTCATTATGGACATCCTTCTGATGTGTGGAATGCCACCTAGGATCCTCATGGAACTCAGCGAGTAAGGAACAAGGTCTCCCTCTTTTTGTGATGACACCGCTCAGGCGGGTTGATCTTCCCAGCTCAATGTGGAGGTACCTGGATATCTGGCGTCTCTTGCGAAGGATCTCGGATATACTCTTGTCTATATCTCCACTGGTAAGGATGTTCGACATGAGATTCACACGGACGGAGAAAATCTTAAATGTAATACTAGACTATGTTTTCGATGGGACATCTCCACCTTATGGGCCTGCCTCCCAAACGAATCCACTCCAGCTATACGGTAAAACCAAGAGAGACGGTGAAATTGCCGTCTTTTCAGTCACTGGGGCCCAGGTTGTCATTCTCAGGGTTCCAGTCTTGTCAGTCTCTTTCTCCGCTCTGAAACCACTCCTAGACAATAACAAACGGCTAGATACGGTCCAACCCCCAAGAATTCTGACTCAGCTGTGAACATTCTCCTCGACGTCGTCCAAGATCATTCAGGGAAACAGTACAAGATGGACCACTACGCCACCAGGTATCCCACAAATGTCGAAGATATTGCCGACTTTCTAGTCCGTGCCATAGGTATAGTCCACAGCTTTGTTAATGCCTCCTTAAGGGTCGTTCCTGAAACCCTACAAGGTCAAAGGGTTCCCCTTCCGCAGATATTGCACTATAGCGCCGACGAGCCTTTCACGAAATACGAAATGTGCTTGATCTTTGCCAAGATTCTGGGCGTCTCGCATGCCCACATCATACCGGACGCAAACCCACCAGCGGATGCCGGTGCAACAACCCGTCCCAGGGATTGTCACCTTTCAACAAAAGAAACAGAGGAGCTCGGAATTGAGGGTGGCCTTGGACTTTCCCTCTTCGAGGAATGGTGGGCAAGCTATCTCAAGAAGCAGTAAATCCTAGTCGACATTGGTTACGAAGCAACTGAGCTGCCTTTGAACCGTTGTTAGCGCTTGGTTTATGGATACCGGAATTGTTATCATGAACAGCCTGTGTGAAATTCTGCGTGATATAATTGATGACGTTCAACGGCAGAGCCGATACGCCGTGCCGGCCTCAACATTCTGAAACGCACAAATTAGAGTGGGTTCATATACATTCTCCTGCCACTACCTCTGCCTCTGCTCACTCCAGGCAGAGCTCTCGATGACAATATTCTCTTCCAACGAGTTCAAATTACCTACAAATCTGCTAGACCGAGATGAACACGTCGAGCTGTTTCAGGGAATAAGGAACACTCAAGCTCTTGTAGTGGCCTTGTTCTCATGGTTCGGTAAGCCACCTTCTTAGAAGTCGATCAACGAAGAGGTAATTAAAGGAACAGTTTATGAATACTGTACTACTTTTGCTAATGAGGTGACCATTTGCACCGTATTCCGGTTCCTGTTGCTTGCTCACGGCGCCTATATAGTTGGGATTTTTTTGGGCAGAGAGGGAATGGACGAGGGGCAGAGGATTGTTTTTCATAGTACGTCCGTTGCTCACTCCTGATGTATGTGTTTATCTTACGACGATTTTATCAGAGTCGTTATACGACGTGGATTGCCATGATGTAAGTCTCAAAAGCCCCAATGATGGTAGGCGCTATTGCTAATTACCCGGCTCCGTAGCATTTCTTTGTACGGTGAGCACCGGAGCTCACCAGCTATCTTTGGAAGCTGAGATCCCAGCTGTAGTTGTGTTGGTCCCGAATCCAACCCTTCAGGTACAGGCCCAAGGCACGATACCCCTTTGAGTTGACGACTGACAGACCAATCCTTCTCTCATAGACGTGAGATATTGTCTGCTTTTCTAAAGCCATCGTTTCATATTTCCCCAGATGTGCAAGGAGCATCCAGGCCTCACTCATTTACAACCTCTTATGCATTTGCATAGGCCAAAGTACGGACACCCTCCCCATGGATAGAAGAAGGTCAAATGACAGAATCTCTTAGTTCACATTGCCAACAAGTTCTGGAATATCTTTGAATGTCGACGCCTCGTCAGGCTTGGTCTTTCATTAGGCCTCGGCCTCTCACTATCGCTTTCGCTGATCCTGCTAATCATGTCCACTAAGAGCCTCACAATCGTGACCACGACAGACGAACTAGGTACTTCCTTCATCTCTACTGGCTGCATGGCTCTTCCCCCAGAACTTTACTGGACGACATATATCCCTACACTACTCTATCATGTTCGCCACTCCGTCCTTTTTGCACTTCGATCAACTCTGACGTCGAGGCAGACTTACCTGTATTCTTTGGCGATTTCTGTGGCAATGATGAACCGGAGCTTTTGGAATATATCGGAATCGACGAGGAAAGTTCTCTGGGAGTAAGTGGGCTTTGATGCAAGCTCTCTCAGCAGCTTCATAGCCGTTTGACATCGGTTTTAGTGGTAGTGCCGTGTATCTTATTGCTCTAGGTACGACGTCTTCTGCACCGTCCGATCAATATCCTCATCACACGACACAGTCACCCTCCTATGGACAATAGTCTGTTCCTCACAAACCAATATGCAATGGGTGCGCCACCATCATACCTATCACATCCACTCAGGCATCGCTCTCCCAACTCACATGTCCACTGACAGCTCAGCATCCCAGCAACTTTCTCCCCGTACGTCTACCTGCCTGCCTACCCTTTCTTTACTCACGAACAACGTCACACACAGAGTCGCACTCACCGCCACTTCTGTCACACTTAGCCGCACCTCGATCACCACACGTATGCTTTTGACACACAAAACAAACGTCCTCACAGATTCTAATCCTATGGCCAACGTAATCGAGCTAATGCCTATGCATAAACGAAGGCAGTCTGGCCAGCAACACCAAGAGATTTCCTTTACAATGCGCTTTGCGGCCTCTAGCCAGTTAACATCACCGTGAGGTTGAGGTGGATGGTGGGTCGATGACGTACGTTACTTGACGTCCGACATGTATGATTCTTGATTACGGCCTATTCATTGTAGTAATGCTGGACCGTTGATTTCCCCAAGTATGCACATCAAACGTTTCGCACCTGGTGACGTTGAGGGTTGTTACTTAATTGTGTTGGTTGAGGGGAACCTCTGTGCTTTCTTGGGACAACGGTCTGCAAAGGGTATAGGATGTACCAATTTGACATGACACTATTCTAGTCCTTAACGATGTAATATACCGTCAGGACAACGACATGGAAATTTCCGACGGTAACTATCGTGAGATGTCTGTTTCCTGAGGGAGCTGAGCTTGTGAGGCGGTTGATCTCCATAATCTCCCTTGGGAGAAGCTCTAATCGACGCCAGAAATACACCCTCTCAACGGCCTATAATAAACATCCAATATCGGTGTTGATACTTCCGTCAGCCGCACGACCTCTTAAATCAGACACGTTCTCGATAGGAGGATACAGAGCGGTCGAAGACCTTTAATGTGTGAAAATGCAACAACGACCATGCGTCGCGAGAAGCGTAATATGATCCATAACGTGAGAGAAATCCACCGGAGAGGCTTAATGGAGAGTGGACTCATGGGTCAACATCAATCACAATCTTTGCTTCGTCTTCCACGAACAAGGCAGTAAAGGTGGTTACACTAAATATAGACTTATATCGAAGGGGCGGTCGTCACAGAACACCCTCCACTTCGGGGGGAGTGTATGTCTCTCTAAATAGGCGACATTGAAGAGTTGCTTTACAGAATACGGTATTATCATGTACTGTGAAGCCCAAGTCCGAAAGAATTAACACACTAAAAGGTAAACAAATGTTGGGCAAAAGAAACAGTCGTCTCGTCAAAGAGTGCCTTGCCTCTATATGATGTAGAACAATTAACAATCTCGTACGTCTTCTAGCAATAAAGTTCAATTTTATTTGCCTCCCGAGGTCTTGAAGAGGACAAGGCCAGCAAGAGCGACAGAATATCCTGGAAGGTACATGGTCAGAATTCGCAGTAAATAAGGGGCTCAATTTGCCTACCAAAGACCTGAAGAGGAGTGATTTGACTACCAAAGATGAGGACGGAGCCCGTAATAAGGAGGATATCCTATTTGGAATATTTCAGCGGTTAATTGTATGACCCATTTGCTTATCTCACCTTGAAGACACCGGCGAGAGTAAGCACCAGGCCACTACCAGCGCCAACAAGGAAAACAGCTGCGACGTTCAAGAGGAAAGCAACAGCTGCGTTACTCAGAAGAACGGCGGCGCCGAGCCTGGGCAGTTCGTAGAAGGGAGCCAAGCCCTCAGTGAAGGGAAGGAAGATGAGGTTGATAACAGCGCAAACGGGAGCATAGTAGTGTAGAGACACCAAGGGATCCATCTTGAGGTTGTGGAGAAGGACTTGGATCATGACAAGTCGAGAAGCCTCGAACTGGGCGCGGGAGTTAGCATTTAATGCACTCTGGGCATAGGTGGCACTAGACATACAGCAACTGCGGCAGCTTGGGTCAGGAACCCAATCAGATTGAAGCGCAATTCTCCCTGTGATGCGAGGGCGACGCCGGACGAGATCATGAGAACGATGGTGGCGAGCTTCTTGTTGGGATCTTGAAGACGGAACGACCACTGAATCAGAAGAATCGCGACGGGAGTGAAGGCCTAAAGAAACGGTGGCATCAGAGAACTGGGGGAGGTATGCAGTATGTGAAGGGATGTACAAACCTTGAGCATCTGGATATACGCGACGCTGAGGTAAAGGTATGCAGTGTTGCTGAGGATAAGGCTTCCCGAAAAGAGGAGGCCGATAGGAAGAATCGATTTGACGAACATGTCCTTGGTCATATGTACATCTTTGAGGCCGTCAAGGAGGTTAGTTGTCCGCTGTAGAACGCGTGTTCCCATGGCTGCGAAGACAAGATGCCATGTTACGAGGAAGACGGGGTACTTGAAGTCAAGGGTATTGTAGAGGTAATTGTTGTAGATGATGACAGCCGAACTGAGTGCAATCCAGACTGGGATAATGGCTGCTGCAGTGACTTTCGGTTTCGACCTGGGTAGGCTAGCAGAAACAGGGGTAGGTAGCGGCGACTGGGAGTCTTCCTTGAACTCGGCGTCGATAAACTGCTGCTTTTCATCGAGGGTACTCGTGGTTGAGGACATTGTGGGTGGGACGGCTCGGCAGATGAGGCAAGGACGGGAGACGTGATGGAAGGGAAGCGAGAAGAAGCAGGAAAGGAAGAGTAAAGGCTGAGGCGAAAGCAAATGGATGGGTAAGCGCTCAATGGCACGAGAAACGAGAAAAATCCTTACAGCGTATGGATTTGGACTGGGGCAACAAGAGGTTGGTGGTGGTCGAAAATGAAAAGGTCTGCGGGGCTGATGCTGAGGGCGGCAGGAGACAAATTATACACAACACGCTCCGCCCTGACCGCTCAAACTCGAGCATCTGCCATCAGCCAAGCCGTCCCCTGCCGTCCCCTCGGCTCGTGTTTGTTCCTATTATTCTCATCTCCACCTTTCTATAGGTCCCTTTTCTTCTTTTCCTCTGCATCACATCCTTAACATCGTCTTCCCGCTTTCCCTTGGATTCACTTTTAAAACAGTTGCCCCCCAGACTCTGCACCTCCATCGGTGAACGTTAAATATTCAATGGCCAGAACGCACTCCCTCAAGAATGTCCTCGGTACGTCTGCGCTGGACCTCCTGCCCTGCCGTTTCACATGAACGCCCGTTAATTTCAACACTCCAGGTTGACCCTAAGTTCAGTCGGTGAAGATTCCCCGGTTGTTATCCGTATAAAAGTGGATTCATATCTAGGTTCTGCCGGTGGTATTACCACGGCCTTAATTCGACCAACTTTGTCATGGTAGCGGTATGATTCCGGGAAGGAAAAGTCATGACTCGTCGTGACTGTCAGGCTTGCATTGCGGCCAATCGTCCGCTACATACTTCACTCACTAGAGCTTCAGAACCGATCGAGGGACATTCGTGTAGAATCATAGCCATTGTACAGCTTCGGCCGTCACCTCCCAGAATGACAACAGTTGCGATATTGCGACCTTCATTGATGGTGCTTGCTCAGCGGATACAGGCCAGAAGCCCCCTTCTGTTGTAGCTCAACTCGCAACTTGTCGAGACCTAAGATGGTCTTCAGCCCAGTCACAACGTCGAAATCTCGACATCGCCACACTGAAATGCTTCCAGGACGCTCTCACCGCGGTGGAGCGTTCAATTGTTACCGAGGCGTTGTAATGATCACCGATTCGGCGTATCTCATTACATTATTAGTCTATGACCGACCCTTATCGATATGTAAGTGGAGTTAAAATGGTTGGAACACTCTCCATCCCGTAAGTCAGTGAAAATGCAGAGGACTTCAAGGAACTGCATAGGCACGTCTAGTTCCTCGAAAAGACGTCTTCTCGTACGTTTATAGGAAATACAGTCAGATGCAGATGAGTTGGCAATGGGCTTTCTGCTTGAAGGACGACGATCTACCAGCCGAGTATCTTCTTCAATTTTTGCTCCGTCCGCCCTCGTCTTATTCATGGCTGACTCTATCCATCTCCTAGTGCCTTTCACCTTGCCGCCCAAGTGTCCAATCATTTTCTCACTGCGATGTTTTAGACTCTAACCAGCCCACTCTCCGAATCCCTTCATGAGCCTGCGACATGTTCTTATAGGACGATTGTATCTTGTTCCTTTCCAACGCTACCAGCATTATTCGGGTCACTGAGCCCTGGACGGTCCTTTGTATGCCCTCCTTTCTCCTCTCCATACGGCTGCTGTCAGCCATATCGCCGGCTGTCCTCTGTGCTCGTTCTTAGTTCTGCCAAGTCCATACGTGGTGGGGGCATAGCATCGACTCAGGCCTCCAAAGAACGGTGTTATCGCGATCCCGTAAACAATTTAACGGGTATCTCCCATCTCAGCAGAGCAGAACAGCCAATGTCGCTTTTGCTTGAATACGCGTAACCTGGTCGTCACTTGCACCTGCTTGTGCCATCCTCCAGAGCCTTTTTGCTTGGTAACGCCTTGCTACGATTCAGTCAATACAAGGACGCGTTTTGGCCATCTGTCAATCCGAGATCAGGCATATCCTTCCACTTGACGCATCCAGATATTCCTGGCTGCGCAACTGAACTCGCCCTGAATAACGAAAATTCGCGCTTCCTCCTGAGCATCCCTGGGATGCTCAAGCTCTCCAGGACATCTCTATGTATTATTTCTCCCGTAAATCCTTTCTTTTGAATCGGTGCGAAACCAAAATTTGTTTATAGATGTTTATCAGAGATAGTCTATCTCCAGCCAGCTTGTTCTTTGAAGCAGGATTCCAAGTAACTCGTAACGCATCCTCCAGTGTGCAGAGCTTCTTTCACTACATTTGTTGATGATGCACTTATATACCCTCATTCCGCAATAGGCGCGAGACCATGTAAGAATGATTCGTCTCTAACTTCTTATACTGTCTCCTGTAGGTCCTGCGCGTCAAGAGTTGCGGGCCATAGCGGGTTATCAAGTGTGTCTCCATCAACATCCCCCATAGCTGTTTATGGCAAACAACAACCACGGGGATTTTCGAATTGAGCTCGTCGTGATCCTTCACAATCCTCCCATCCCTTGCCCAGTCCTATCCAACATTATGTGCAACCGACTCTGCAAACCAACCACTTGCAAGTGTACCCGCACCGGGGAATCAACAACTAATATGATAAGTTTCTAGGATGCTGATACATCGAGACCGGGGTAAAGGGTTTCCATCGCGCGAGGGGTGGCGGGAGTCGGTACTCAGTATGGGGGGAAAGTGGAGCTAACAAAAATGGAAATCAATGAAGGGATCGGCGACCAACGGCTCTCAGTATCTTCGTCACCGCATTTCGAGTCCGCCACCTCAGATTGTGTACCATGTTAAAACCTTGGCAAACCCGGCAGTCATTGCTTGGCGCTAAGTTTCTGCTATGTAGAAAGTCTGTCTCTGAAAAGCCTCCGACCAGGGGTACTGTGTTTCTTTGCGGTTGTGGCGTTCGTGCGCTACATATGCATTGGTGCACTTTTTCTTTCGCTTGACAACGCCTTTTTCCAATTGGTCCTTAGCTATGTCTGCAACCGTCCACCGATGGCGAATCGGGATCATTTGCGGGGT
Organism: Podaxis sp. C-F-92630; assembly: GCA_018524945.1. Taxonomy (NCBI): domain Eukaryota; kingdom Fungi; phylum Basidiomycota; class Agaricomycetes; order Agaricales; family Agaricaceae; genus Podaxis; species Podaxis sp. C-F-92630. The sequence continues at coordinate 27,090 of JAEUWS010000138.1, forward strand.
GTGACCCTACTCAGGGCTCTTTTTAGGAGGCTGGCTCAGTATTTAAGACAATCAAAGGACGGTTGAATTCCTTTCACCACTTCCACTACATCCTCTTATCCGCAACCTTGCACCATCTAATACCATGAGCCACCGGATCTACACCCCAGTTCCAGTCGACGGAGACCCAGACAATCTCGTCACGCATTGTACGAACTGTGAACGATGCTGGATCAAGTCAACTCGAGACATGGCAATTTATGTTGACGGTGCTTGCTCTGGAAATGGTGCACCAAACGCTCGGGCTGGAATAGGCGTGTTTATCTGCTGTACCGGGGATCTCAACATTTCCGCGCTTATAGACGGACCGCAGACCAACCAACGCGCTGAAATTCGTGCAGCTATTGCTGCTTTGAAACATGTTCGACAGTTCTTCCTTGATGGCGAGTTCCGAGGTCCAAGACGCCCAAGGGGGGTCGTGTTGATTACCGACTCCTCGTACCTCGCTAACGCTATGACGGACTGGGTGTACAAATGGAATCAAAATGGGTGGAGGACCTCGACTGGGAAGCCAGTGGTGAATGCTGACGACTTTATGGAACTGGACAAGCTTCTGCGATACCTCGAGGATCACCGCGTTCCTGTACGATTCTGGCTCGTTGCTAGAAAGTTCAATGTGTTGGCGGATGAGTTGGCGAAGAAGGCCATCGAGCTCTAAATACCATACTACCACAGCGTCGATCCCCAGGTGAGTACATGAGTTCTCTTCGGCCAAGGACTGCTTCTAATGGCATCGCCCCATGACAGCATTTTGAAACCATTCACTTGTATATACCTCGCTGCCTCGTCAGGCCCTGGGGCAATCAAACACATTTGTTCTTGTCCACTTTTACTGGTATCTTATCGCATCGTCTAATCCTTGGTACCTTATATGCATGTATTTTCAGGGTGAATAAACCACCGAGAGCCTCGAACACCCTCTTCTTTCTGAAACCCTTTGTTCTACTTCTATTTGTGTCCCCACTCGACTAGCAGGCCATCTCTAGCTGATCTTGTCCGCTCCTTCGAGCAGTACCTCGCTTGACATATGCCAACGCTGTGACTTTGAGTTCCCACTTTTTGTATGATGTCCAGTCAAGGGACTTCCTGATACCAGACACGCCACGCAAGAAGCCCTATTCTCTTAACGTGTTGATTCGGTGAGTCACGACGGACATCCAACTCAACTTTCTGACCATGATGCTTCGTATGACTCTGACTAGTAGGCTCAGTCATACCACCTCGTTTGTTTTCCACTACTGATTGTGATGGCAGAAGGCGGAAGCACCGACTCCGTGTCCGCTTATACTGAGCCCAGTTCCTATCTTTACTAGCACTCGTACTCGCAACACTCAGACCAGTCTCATGAATGATCGTCCGTGTACTCCATCTCCCTCGATGGATGTGCCCCCGATGTCATACACTACTGCTGTGGCCATTGTCAATGCTTCCATCCCAAGGAAGCTTTCTTCAACTCTCATGGCCCATACGTTGGAAGGGGCCAGGCCTTGTGATAATTATAGACCGGTCCTGCCTGAGCTCTGGGACGGAATATGCTAGTGTTGGGTGGGGGTATCCTTTGGCCTCAATCCGTCTCTCAATCTTACCGGGGTTATCAGGGAGGATTAAGGAATAGTGAACATGCCGAAATCCAAGCAGCTATCAGTGTATTGAAGAGGAGTGAAGAACCGCCTCGACAAAGACTTGCACACCACGGGCATTATGTTAATCTCCGATCCAGTAAATCTTGATGACGAAAAGTATATACGGATGGCAGAGGAACGATTGGAAAGATGCTAGAGGGCGACCAGTTGCCTACTTGTTTTACTGTCTAATTCTAGAACATCATGTTCGGGATCTAGAGTCACTAGGCATCCGTATACGTTTTTACCGTGTATCTACTTTCACGGAAACTAGTGGCACGAGTCCGAAGGTCCTGGTAAGCCCCGCTGAGTTCTTTGACCAAGTGTCTGAGAATGTATAAAATGAGGTACCAGGACGCCTTCTATCGAGATCATCTTTGATTTCAACCTCAGTTATCATTGCTCTCTCAATACGCTCTCTCATAAACCAATTCTCATATGTCGAACCGCACATTTGTGCCTCCCCGGATTGGGAACTCTAATGTAGATGAAATACTCTTCAGGCGTAAGCGAAGAGGCTTCACCAATATTCTCCAACCAGGTGGAAATGGCGCATCTGTATCCCGGGACATCGCCATCTTCGTTGATGGTGCATGTCTAGGTAATGGGACAGAGTGGGCCAGTGGGGGAATGGGTGTGTACTTTGGACCTGACTCGCGCTACAACATGTCCCAAGCCCTCTTTGGCCGGCAAACTAACCAACGTGCAGAGACCAGGGCTGCAGTACTGGCACTGCGGAAGGTTAGGGAGCTGTTGAATGATGAGGAATTGGATACAAAAGTGGTTGTTTTGGCATCGGATTCCGCATACCTTGTTGACGCAATGACAAGGCACGTGGAAAAATGGCGATGTAATGGGTGGATGAATGCTAGGCGGGGCGAAGTGGCAAACAAATCTGACCTCCGGGTTCTGGACAACCTCATCGACGAGTTGGAGGACGAGTATGGGGTTTATGTGAAGTTCTGGAAGGTGGATAGGGAGGATAACGAAGAAGCCGATGAGTTGGCGAAAGATGCCGCAGGATATTTTGATGATTCGGATAATGATTGAACAGCCGCTGCTGGAGGTATATGTAGGTCTATCGGGCAAGCTTCTCCTACATTCTATTCTTTGGAAGAATGCTGATTTTCGCCTTTAGATTACTTAATACAGGTTGCGCTAATGCTATGCATTTGCCCGCCCATAGCTAACGAGCTAAACGGAGTTTCCTTGTTCTACACAACCACCTAGAGTTGTCATCATATCCTGGCTACCTGTTATTTATAAGAACGTCATGGACGACATATACCAGATCACCATCTACGCAATTACGTGTTCCAAATCAATTACGGGCACTAGCTTGAGTAGATTATTTCGAGAATCCAGACTAATCCATTCATTCATTTTATACAATCGGCCCATGGTTTATCTGCAATTCGCATTCAACACCTAACTGCGTTATATTTGGTAGCAGCAGAAATGCTGCTCAACAATTGTTCTGTATGTACGTACTTTCCCAGTTCGGACTACATAAAGTGTCGATCACCCGATCGTCTGACTACCTCCGTGACCAAAATCGGCGTGGTGCGTATTTGAAAATGCAGCCAATTCATCCGAGCTCCGACGTGCCATTTGAAAATCACGCTCTGACGACTGTTGCTTGCTTGTTACTCTGCTTATCTTCCAAGCCCTTCCAAGTCTGCTCTTCTACATACCTCATTCTTGTTTCGTACCCATACCTCGATGTCAAACCGCGAATATCTGCCTCCTCGAATCGGGGAGCAGACGCCTCCAGACATACTATTTCGGCGCAGAGGAAGGGATTTTACCAACATCTATAAGCGAGCTGGAGATGGGATTATCGTAGGGAGAAGCATCGCTGTGTTCATCGACGGCGCATGCACTGACAACGGGACGCATTGGGCTCGCGCAGGAATGGGTGTATACTTTGGACCTCGGTCACGGTACAACTTCTACATGCGACTCGAGGAGGGCCGAAAAACAAACCAGCGCGCAGAAATCAATGCAGCTATAGTTGCATTGCGTAAGGTCCAGGAGCTGGTGGAGTATGGACGTCTGGATGCTAAAACTGTGGTTTTGGCTTCAGACTCGATGTATGTAGTCAAGGCAATGACGGAGTGGGTGGAAGAGTGGCGAAGGAATGGTTGGTTAAATATCCACGGTCGGAGGGTGAGGAATCGAGACGATTTTCAGGAACTCGATGCGTTGATCGAAGACTTGGAAGAAGAACATGGAGTATATGTGAAGCTTTGGCATGTGGATAGGGAGTATAATGGGAACGCCGATGAATTGGCGAGGAGAGCCCTTGATGAAGATAGTAGCGACGGGGGAGGTGACTCGGACTATTACTGGTCGGGTATAGGTTAGTGACCGTGGCAGAGATCTGGTAAGGAACCTATTAACTTTTGTTCCACCCTTACTGATGCCGGGCGTGAATCATTATGATAGGCCTGGTCAGGTCGTTGGCTCAAATGGATATTTTTGTGGTTCAGAAGCAGTTAAATAATATTCATGAACGATCGACAGGAACCGATCATCATTTTTTTTTACTAATATGTACATAGACTCACCCGCAATGGCAACCCACTACCTCGCTCTCGCAAACCTCCCATTCTGTAACTGAGCGGATGGGGCAACAGGTCGAGGCTATCTACTCCCTCGCACCGGTAATTATAGTCTAGGGGACGTTCCGGACGATTATGAGCCCGGTGGTGCATTCACTTACGCCCTACAGAGATGGAGGTGGGGGGAGACTATCGCTATCTTCATTAACGGGGCATGCATCAACAGTGACATGCCCTGGACTCGCACCGGGATGAGCGTCTTTTGCACCCGATTCCCCTCACAATACGTTAGACTCATTGCTGGGTTGTTGGCATACAGAAGGTGCAACAGTTATTGAATTGGGGGTCTTTAACCGCGAAGACCGTTGTCCTAATTTCGGTTTCGTTATGTGCGAGGAGGATGACAGAGTGAGTGGACAAGTAGCGGAATATCGGGTGGACGAATACGAGATGACGGGAAGTAACAACTGGGCTGACTTGGAGGAATTCGACAGCTTGATTACCAATTTGGATGAGATTCTGGAGAGTGTAGGGTTAGCTGTGGCGTGGTGGAAAAGGAACGGCAAAGCAGACGACCTGGTGAGAAAGAGGGTTACTAGTTCAGTAGATCGGTCAGGTGGATCTCCACATTTCGCACCAAGTATCGTCCATATTAACTCGTTGGCGGATGCAGAACCTGACTCCAACAGTAGTGTCGTTTGAAATTCATACCCAGACTGATGTTATTGGACGTACCCCGCTCATCTTCTGCCTCTAGGCAACTATTCTAGAGCAGAGGTTATTTCGTCAACGTCCACTAGCGAGCTCCGTTATCAAAGGAAGGAACATTACGGTGTTGATCGATGATGCATGCACCGACAACGATACATGCTGAACTTGCGCAGGAATAAGTGTACGCATTCAACCTTGCTCATGACAACTGTTACATGTGGTTCCAGGAGGGCTAAAAAAACGGGGCAACAGGCAGAAATCGATGCTAATATGGTTGCATTGGCTAGGGTCCAGAAGCTGGTGGTGGATGGACGCCTGGATGCCAAGACGGTGATTGTGACTTCGGCCCCGATGTCTATGGTTGGGGCATACATAATATCGTGGGTGGGTAGGCGACGGAAGAATAGTCGATTGAATATCAAGGTCGGAGAACAGGAATCCAGCTGATCTTCTGGAACTGGGCGGGTTGATAGAAGACTTTGGGGAAGAATGTGGCCCATACGTGAAGCTTCGCCATGCGACTAGGGTGTCTAATGGGAGCGCTGATAAATTAGCAAGGTGAGTTGGCGAAGGTGATACTGACCGGGGGAGCGACTTGGAAGGCCTAGATGGATAGCTCGAGAGCAGTTGAATTGTTCATGAATGATCGACAAGAGCCGATCAATGCACGTAGACACACCCGCAATGGCAATACAAGGCAAAGGCCTCGGTATTTTCACTGACGGGGCGTGCAACAGCGACGCATACACCTGGCTCGCGCCAAGATGTGTCTGCTTCGCACTCGACTTCCTTCACAATATCTCTGTAACGAGTTTAATGTATTGGTCAGACGGACCTCAACGTTTTGCGCCAAGTATCGTCTGGTACAAATACGTTCGTGTTTGCTACTATCGGGCTGTCCCACTGACGCGACGTAGACGAAACGTTGAGGGAACAGTGACGTAACCGAGACACCTTGAGCAGTGATTGTCGAAGCCAGTAGGGTCCAGTTCCAGTGGACCGATTTACTCTGCTTGATCCATTACCTTCTTTGGACTAGGAGATTCTCCCATTTAAACGGATCCTAGAGCATCCACTCACTTCAAACTCCTACGTACACGAGTATCGTCCAGACATAAAGTCATGAGCCGAAACTACACGCCTCCGTGCAGCGATTCAACGCCCGACGACGTCGTCTGGACTCGACGCTCTGCCGACTTCGCCAACTTGCGGCAGACTCGTCGAGACGACAACGGTCGCCTATATGCTACTAGAAGTCGCGACATCGCCATCTTTGTCGACGGTGCCTGCGTCGGAAATGGAACTTTTCACGCTCGGGCGGGAATGGGTGTGTACTTTGGGCCAGATTCCAGGTACAACATTTCGCAGCGACTTTGGGGCGGGGCGCAGACCAACCAACGCGCGGAGCTTCGCGCCGCCATTCTCGCGCTGGAGAAGGTCACGCAACTCGTTGATGACAAGCGTCTGCAAACGAGGAACGTCGTGTTGATCTCCGACTCGAGCTATACTGTCCAGGCTATGACCGACTGGGTGTACAGATGGAGAAACAATGGGTGGAGAAATTGCAGAGGAGTGGAGGTGACGAACAGAGACGATTTCGAGAGGTTGGACGAATTGGTTGAGGACTTGGACTACATCTATGGTGTCTCGGTGCAGTTTTGGCTTGTACCACGGGGTTACAACCAGGAGGCCGATGAGCTGGCAAAGGACGCAGTAGAGTGTTGACTTCATATCCCCGTTGCGGGTTTTGCGTGAGCAGTGAGCATTCATTGGCTTTTCAGAAGCGCATTCGGTTATCTGACATGGTTGCAGAAAAGTAGTTTCGTTGTTCGTTCCAAGATGGATTTCTTCAGGAGTTGGTTGTGGCACGGGCGTAATTCTAGAGGCTCACCCTGTGGGTCATTGAAGATTCTATGGAAGTAGGGTAGAGAACTTCAAGGAATGGGCCTGTAACGGTTTAAACGCGATAACCATAATGCGAACGTTTGCATGTGATAAGTGATTAGGCAAAGAGGGTACGCCAAAATCAATCAGCGTCAATTTCGGCACCCCGGTGCCTTATTGAGCGAAATCCCGGGAGGTTCCGGCCGTCAATCGCTGAATATCTAGGCAAGTTGATCACCTCAACCACGGTGACGCAAGGCGACCTTCCGCTGCCCTTATGTCTAGCCTACAAGGCTACATTGACCGTCGCGTCTTTCTTGTCCTTCAGGACGGTCGCGCCATCGTGGTACGTCCTGCTTCACACCCAATATGTCATCATACCTCTCACCTATCTGATCACAGGGCATCCTCGCTGGTTTTGACCAGAAATCCAACGTCGTTCTTTCGGATTGCAAAGAGCGTGTGTTTAGTATGGAGGAGGGCGTCGAAGAGATCCCACTGGGCTTGTATCTCGTCAAAGGAGATATGATGTATGCGTTCGATTCTGCTCAAGCGAAGCTGTTGGACTGAACTGACGCGTCTTTTAGCATCTTGATAGGAGAATTGGACGAAAATATCGATAAATCCGTCGATCTATCCTCAATCCGCGCTGACCCTATACCACCAATTCGATATTGATTAGCTCGAAAATGCTGCATGCCGATATGCTCTTGAGACTCCGCCACCTCCCCTCGCCCTAGGATTTCTTCGAGCATTCCCCTGTTCCGAGGCAGTACGCGCAAGTGTTGGGCTATTCAAATCTGTTTCCCCCAGCCTAGTCATCGTCGGAAAAGAGGTGCAACATCCAAAACAACTACGGCAGCTGGATTCAGATGGGAGGCCATCCAGGTGTTTTGTTACCTTTGGAGCATTCAGATATTTGACTGATGTTGCTATCTTTTCGAGTTCCCCTAGTTGCTTTTCTTCGGATTCTCCTTGTCCTTTACCGCACGTTACATTGTTCTTTTGCATATAGCTATGGCGTAATTCAAAGCTAAAAGCAACTTCCGAACTCGACCATCACTGAATACGAGCTGTCCGCAAACTGATATGGCATACTGTCCTGTCATAACAGATACTGCATCTCGGTAAGTTGGAACAATGGTTTACGGAAAATAGCTTACCCTCTGAATGTTTCATTCTTTTTGTTGATCAAACAGTTCACCTGACGCTCAACGGATCCTCTAGTACAGGTATCACATCCTCACATTCTTTGCGTTGTGCAACTTCCCGTGGATCGCTATCACAACCACATGGCATAATTCCTGCCCGGCCTCAGAACCGGTCCATATCCCTGGCTTTGCTGTTGCAAACCGTGGTCATGGCCGAAACTTGTTCTGAACGGCGATAGGATTCATTTCAAACACATTCCATCATCCCGAGGGATATCACCACTTTTTTGAGACCGCCCTACACCTAAACCTTCGTATTTCACATCAGGAGACGAGTCCGATGGTCCTCTTATTGCTGCGCTTCGCAAACACTCGCCTAGCTACATACATAACGAGTATGACAACGCTTCTATTTTCAGGTCATCGTTTCCATCACTTCCTCCCCTTTGTCCGCGGATTGTCCCCCGGTACTCCCAACTTCTCAGATCCAATCAGAGGTTCCTTCTGTAATCCTGTCGGCCTTTGGTGAGTATCGACGATCGCTACGTCCAATTCTTCTGGAACCAGAGCTTCTGAATCGTCCTAAAACACGATTCGTCAATACCAGCCACCAAGCGGAATCGAAGAGCCACGCACCATGCCGGAGACATCACCTGTGTAGAAGGTTGCGAACGGTCAGAATACTTCTGACTTATCATGATAGGCAGCTGATGCTCACGGGCAGTCCGGGGATCTGGAATCTCGTTGTACTTGGATGTGGTAACATACCCTCCTCCGTCTTTGCGGGGTGTGCTTGCATTGGCAGGTGGGTCATCAGAGAGCTTAGAGTATCTGTTATTGAAGCTTTCGCTCGACATGGTTGTAGATGGAATTGGGGCTTCGACGTTGAATATGGGGGTTCCATATACTTCACATTTGATCGTGTTCGGGGTAGTTGACGTCATGGACCTCCAGGGTTCCAACGTTTCGGAGCGGACCGAGAGTCTATGACAGCAACGTTGAGCACATCCCTTGGAAACGTTTCATAGCTGGACGAAATCTACTAAAGAAAATAGGTAAAGAAGCTCCAATCCTATCATCATTGAACCAATGACTCACTCAAACTGCTAGTGCCTGTACGACAGAAGAGCCCTAACGACCTCAGAATTCATAGAACAGCTCAACCACGTTCTGGTTTATGACTGGATGGGTAGGGTCGTTTGGGCCAATCGTGGGGACATTAACCAGGACGGGGCTAGGACATAGATTTGGAACTACTCACATACACTTAGGGTTTCGCATGGATTCTGTACATCAAACTCTTGACTAATTTACCGAGGGGCACTGAGTGTATGCATATGTCAAATGATATTATGAATAGTACAAGCCAGTCGAATATATCTACACCTAAGTCAATACACGAAAGTGAGGCAAAGACAAACTAAGTGTCCCGAAACTCCAAATCAGACGCCAAACACCAGGCATTAGTCAAGAAACGTAAATGGGATCCAACGACGAAAGAAAGCTGAAGGGACGTCTCAAGAATCTTGTACTAGCATTATACGCTCCAGTGTCCGTAAGACGTCTTCTTTTGACATAGGAGATGCTGAAGCACTTGGTATGCCGGACGCGAGGGATGTTGTAGCTGCAAAGTCGGATTTTCCTGCCCCACCGAGGGTGGCATGCACGACGAGACGTGCTATGACTTCACCCTGGAGCAAGAGAGAGAGCCAGAGTGAGCCGACAACCACTTAGAAAGAAGGGAGGCACTACGTACGAGCTCGACCAATATGGCGACCACGATCAGCCTGATGGTCGTCATCAATTTCTGGCCGCGAACACGATGGGAGATACGTACCATATAACAATCCAGGTAATTCGCTCCATCGCGTTCTGATTCAGGTGGTCGTGGATGGCATCAAGCTACATACTCACAATAAGCAATGCCTCCGACCATGTTAACGCAACACTCACAAAGTCACTCGCCATACCCAACTTTTCGTTCAACACCTGTACGCGCGGTCCAATTTCCATATACTCTCTCACTGCGTCGTATAAATCCTTCAGGCTGGCTTCGCTCCAGAACAGCTCCGGTACATCCAGGACATTGGACACAAGATTGATATCACGACGAAGTTTGAAGAGCCTACCGGTGAGCTTGAGAGCTTCGTGCCGACGAAGCTTTAGACCGCCCGATTCCGCCAGTTGTCGAGGTATCGCGAGTGTCTCAGGGGATAAGAGAACATGTTGTGCAATGGTTTCATAATGTGCTAGGAGTGTCGACTGCGCTAGTGCGTGTGCTATTGACAATTTAAGAAGGTGGGATCGAGATTTGAGTGCTGCGAGAGAGAAGAAGTGAGTTGTCCTTAGTTTAACATCTCCGGGAAGACCGAACCGAACAGACGTACTGAAAAAATCGTTGTAGATACGGGGATATGAAATATAGGGGTCGTGCTAGAAGATTCAATAGATCAGGCACGGCTGTATATGGGACGCCATTCGGCCGCGTCATCGACGTACAGTGAAATGACACTCTTCGATCTCCCAGTCGTCTTCGTTTATCTCTCGCTTCATGATCCCTGCATTCTCGATGTCTTCGAGGATATCCTTTTCTTGCGACTCTGTCAGGCCGAAGAACACGACGACGCCATACTCGAAGAAGTCAACCTCGACAACGTCGTCTTCAGGAGGCTTCGCCGCTGGAGAGGCAACCACGGGATCCTCTCGGATCCTCCGGTTCGAGGAGCCAATGTCGATTTCGCTGTCTGTCCCGCCTTCCGTCTCAGATGTGAGAACTGCACTACTGGCATTTGGGGCTTCCACGTTAAAATCCGAAGTTGGTGTAGATGCATCTGGTTGTTTAATATTGGCAGAGGGTAGAGTTGATGGGTGGATTTTCCGAGTGTCGATAGGAGATGTGGAAGAGATGTATCCATCCCGCATTTCAACGGAAGATCGTGTAGGTTGAGTGAAATAGGTCCCCTGGTATCCATCTTCTTCCGCCTCGGACAGCGCTGTGAGGTAGGAACCGCCCTGGGTGACAGGAGCGGGAACTGACGAGCGAACGTTTGCATTCGGACCATAACCAGGTAGAAGCGGAAGATGATACATCTTTACAACGCGTCAATAAGAGAACAAGACACAAGTTTATGCGTACATACCACATAAAGCGCTTCGTCAAAGATGCGAGGGGAAACGTTGTGCTCTCGCTTCAAGAATGATGCCAGTAGCTTCATTTTGAACGATTCTGCTACGCAGTACACAGTAATACGCTTGAACCCTGCCTGTTTCCGTTGCTCCTTCGTCATACGTTCTGCCTCGCTTTTGTATTCCCGTATTCCGCCATCGGTCTGGACGCCAAGTGTCAGTTCCTCTTCATCGGAGGGTAGGAGCGGTCGAGTCTGCGGTGCAGATGGGAGGACAACAAGCTTGTGTGTTGTTTTGGATGTTCGTTGGGTCTTGGGGGCCGCGGTAAGGCCTGATACAGACGCGCGCCGGGATAGATCTGGCAACCTTTGCCCACTAGTCCAGAGCGACGGGAGACGCACTGGTGGCCTGCGATGCCCCTTGAGGGGAACGCGAGGAGGCAACCCGTCGGGGTTGTTGGGACGGGACATGGTGGTGGGGATCAACGTGTGACCTCATCGTTATCGTCGGACCCAATCATCCATTCTCCCATCGCCACACTCCACCAGCACTACCTGTCGAGCCTCCCAATATCAGCTCTGGTGCCCGCCGGATATAATGATGGTGCGGAACACAAGCATGAATGCGCCTTCCACACGGCGTCAACAAGTGCGGTAACTCCTTTCTATGGACTCGGCTGCCTTCTAGGAACGTACACCCTCTTCGGCCTGTCTCCACACCATCTTCTCCCGCACTGTTGGCCAGCATTTGAAGCTACGATGTTACTTTTTCCAAAACACAGAACAGGCAAACCAAGCGTTGGTCCGTAATGGAGCGATAACACCAAGCTTATCTTGTACAACTCACCCGACAAAAAAGTTCGAACCCTTTATTTCGATCTTAGGAATGTCTGTCGCAGAAAAGGCACGCTTGAACAGCTCGCATGATAGCTTCGTTGTCTTCCCGTGTCTTGGAGTTATCTACTTTCCAAGTCGGCAAAAGAACTCTATGGGTTGGTCTCTGGTCGTAGAACTTGCCTCCTCCCCTGCTACCACCACCTCCTTAACCATCAGCAACAACTATACACTTCCTAGCTCACATGTAAATGTCCAAAGTTCCCAATAAGAATACGGCATCCCGAACCTGACCTCAAAATGCCAGTACCCTACTAATCTATAATGCCATAGACCCATCTCGTTTAGTCCTACATGTCTTGAGTACCCAGGATAATCATAATCAAGTGCCTCGGGCATCGGCAAGCCGTTGCACTGTACACTCCCCTAAGAACAGAACAGTCCTTTACGCAGGCAACAAGTTAAGGGTTCGCTTTTTCTATTATTCAATATTTCTATTCACTAATTGTTAAATGGTATTGATGCAACCCAAAAGTCTAAATTCATGAAAATCACTACGAACGTAAAACATCAACGGAACCTTGGATAAACGTGAACACAAGATCCCATTGTAAATCCAAAAACCTCCCCAGGTCGTCAATCGAGGAAATTGGGAATATGAAGATACAGACGAGGTGGAATGGAAATTGATCAAGAAAAGGGGTATTAAAAGGAGCGCGATAAGGTGGTATACCATATGGCGGCCTGGGAATATAGGATGCAAAAGGGCAAGTAAATTATACATGAAGTGCATGAGGAGCAATCGGCTTTCGCGTTCTTTAACTTTGCGATTATGCAAGTGCCTTGGATTCCGGGATAAAAAATGTGAATGAGTCAAAAAATGCCAAAAAGCGAAACGCAAAGGAAAATATGTCCAGGCTTCACTTTCACACTGACTGTTTCTCCTCCTTCGTTGACTCTTGAGATTTGGCGAAAGCAAGATTGGTCCGTGTAACAGAATCAGCTGTAAGCGGGTTGCGTGCACGCATTTGCTCTCCTCTGTAATAGATCCAAACGGGGAAGGGAATACCGAGGACAATAGCGAGACCGGCCAGCAACTGTGTGAAACATGGGTTAGCAACAAATCGGCCGGCAATGATAGGTTAACCAATCGACGTACGGAGTTGCCACCTCCAATGCCCATAGCCTGGAACATCTGAGACCCGAATAGCGGGAATGCAAAACCAAGCAACGACCGGAAGAGCTAGATGTCAGGCGTCAGATAAGCGGCTCCTAGTTCAACTCGGTTATAGACATACTGCGGCGGCTGCGGTGGCACTGGCGGCATATTTGAACGTGTCAACGAGGTAAAGTTGGATAGGCAAGCTGTAGCACAGATGGATGAGGTGAGTATATCACTTCTACAAATAGCTCTGTAGGAATAAGCAAGTTCTCACAAAGTCGTCATCATTCCTAAATAGATCAGATTAGATTTCATATCGGTAGCAAGGTGTAAATGAAACTCACCGAAGGCAAAGATTCCTGATCCAATGATCGGCATAATCCAATGTAACTTGGCGTCAGCAGACCAGCCATACCAGCTACGAGAGCAGAATTAGTCATCGGAATACTGGCGACAAAATTATGAGGTCGGGTGACTTACAAGACACCAATGGGAATAAAGAATGAGCCAAAGAATAGCGCTGGGATACGCATCTCTGGCTTGCCGACACCGGCATTCTTGGAGGCGAGCTAGATTTGGGGCAGATTAACATAGAAGACTCCTAGTAGATGAGAACATATACGCACATAATGGTAAACTTGGTCCGCAAATTTGGCGCCGAATATTGTTGCGAGGAAGAAACCGACGCCAAGACCAAGGTAAGCCAGACCTCCAACGCCAGCCTTGAAACCATACGTTTTGGAGAAGAAATCCGCGAACGTGGAGAACATGAGGTAGAAAATACCATACAAGCTTCCCTGGCTAGTCAGCTCAGCTTATGAGAGTGAAATAGCGGGACTCACAAAGCTTGATACAGGCTAAGGATGAAGCAGATAAAACTCTTGAAAAGCAACATAACCGGTCTAGTGAGGTTGATCCACAGCACATGAAGCTTGCTATCATGCGTTTTTTGCAGGTCGGGGTGACCTTTCGCAGCAGCTTCGGGGTCCCCTGATCGGGCAGCCCGCCTCATACGAATAACTGGCGCGTATGTTTCCCTCAAGAATGGGATACCAACGGCAGAGGCAAAACCACATATACCTATTCGTCGACAAGTCAGCTACCTTGGCGTACTCGGCGCATAAAGGCGAATAGGAGATAACGTACATGCGATAACTATAAATACCCACTTAATTCCGACATTTTGTGCAATGAAGCCGCCAGCAATAGGTCCGACAACAGGGCCTGAAGTCATTCCGAGTTCAGGGTCCACAAGTATGGATCAAAATATTAGATGCATACCAACTAGAGGCCCTAGACTGAACAACGCCATTGCGGATGCGCGATCATGCTCGGAGAATAAATCGCCAACGGAACCACCACCAATGGCAATCGGTGCACTTCCCGAGAGACCGGCTGAATAATAGAAACAGTCAGAAAAAAATAGAGAAATGCGGCGGTGCAACTACGCACAAAGGAAACGGAAAGCAACGAGGGAACCAACGTTTGGTGAGAAAGCACAGCCGAGACTGAACGCTAGGGTGAAGAGGTTACAAATGTGGAGGACCTATGCACGTGAAGATAAGTAATGAGACCAGATGCGATGCATTGGGATGAGCACATACCCATGTCCGTCCATACATCTCGGACAGAGGCGCGAAGATGAGAGGCTAAATAAACCCAAGTGAGGTCATGAGCTTCTCACACCTACCCGAATTTTGTAATAAGGCGTACGTACCCCGATGGCGAAAGAAAGCAAAAATATAGAAAGCGTTAATGCGATCACTGTCGGATTGGTGATGCCGTATCTGAGCGCCACCTCCGGTAAACCTGGTGCCATCATGGAACTTGCCAACGGGGAAACAAATGTGTATAGTGAGACCTAATCACCATAATTGTTGTCGGTCAATTGGGAGTTGAGAACGTGAGAATACAGCTGCAGGACTTACCACAGACACCGTCCGCCATTTCTTACCAAGGGGCCAGTTTCTTGCGTTCGCAGGGTCGTGCTCCCAGTCCTCGTCCGAATCGCCAACAGCCTCTTCCATTTTGCCTCCGGGGGGAGCAGACTCTTCATGACCTGGTGCCACCGGCGGAACCGACTCTGGAGACTTTTCGTTGTTCTTGTCGTTCACCTGTAGGTGTGTTGGTGATAGTGTCGCACTAGAAGCAGTAGTATTTGGTCTTGAAGTTGGCCTGTCGTCGTGCGCCATAATCTCAAGGGAGGGTCGGCCAAGGGGGGGGAGTTATGGTGCAACAACGGAAAGAGGAAGGGGATGAGGGGTTCTTAAATCTTTGTGACCGACTGGACCGCTATTTCACGTTAACACATATTACAAGCATGAATTATAAGCCGCCGGACCGGAAGTGTGTAAAGATCTATGTTGTCATGTTTTCGAAGGAGATGAAAGTGACGGTAAAGGCGTATGTATATCAAGATTTGCATTCCTATATTCAGGTATACTTTGAAATGTATATCTCCTTTTCAGATTGCGATTAATTTGCTTTTCATCCTTCAAACTGTATGAGGGTACTCACCATGGCTATCAGTCAGAGCTGCTCGTCTAAACGATTAATAAACAATCTCCGATCTCGGCTCATACAGTTCTCTTTCCTTTTTGGGATTTGTCATTCACATGGCGGTCAGCCCCATTCAACGCTACTCCTCGCTACTCTCTTGGCAATCTGACCCTTTTTCAGTCCGGTCCTTCAATATAAACCGTGATTGCGACTCAACATACAACATCCAATAGCATGTTCTTCTTCACACCCTTTCGCGGCTGTGGGGTTGTCACCTTCAGAAGCCTTCTCATTCACTCGCTGCCGGAAACATCTCGAAATCTAGAGAACATTAATTATTAGATCATAGATGTGGGTTCTGTTCCTCTTTGTTTCAAGGCTCCCTCGCCACCCCTATGTAACTAAGCTCCACTTATAGACTATATATTGCCACGCAAAGCAAGTATACGAGCCATGACGATATACAGCATTCATGGGTCCTTCCATCCACCAGGCAACTAACTACAGCAATCTTCAGCTACATCATCTGGGCCTCGAACTCAAAATGTTGAAATCTAATCTGCGACATTTTGGTGTAACAAACTTATACCCACTCAAGTCGAAAGTACTGTCTACGCCCCAACGACTTCGAAATCCCTGCTTCCTGGACCAGCCGAAACCTCGGACCTGCTCAGGCGACCGATATATTTCTAACACCCAACAATGATCTCGTTCACACAAAGTCTCAACCCAAAGCCGGAACCTATTGGCAGAAACCAGAGTCGCAGACCCTCACGGCCAAATGCATCCGGCCGCGGTAATCGCCCTTGGAACGCTATGTTACGCCTGATGCTGTCTGGTCTAGCACATGGTATTCCATGCTCTGAATGCCACAAAAAGAAAAGAATAGCACGAGCCCCTGGCCAATAAGAAAGACCAAACCTCGGAAGGAAACAGCTGACCCCCATACATCAAAGTTAAAAAAAAACCGAGTCCTACTGATCCATCATCGCCTCGAATCTCCACTGATTCAAGCCTTGACTTCATTACTTCAGGGGGCATCTAGAAATCAAGGCCAGGGTCCGGGGTTTTAATATCCTTTCACATCCCGCCTACCACCCTTCTTGCAATGTTCTACTACTCAGACAGGACACATGAGTTTGATGGTCTTCCATGCTGACAGATGTCTGACCCAGCCAAGGCACATGCACCCAACGCCACCATTAGCGTCTTGGTGCAGACAGCATTTGCCGTAAATGCCGTAGGAATCTCTCAGAGGAGATAACTTTAGTCATACAAGCTGACTGCCAAATGTCAAGTGTCCGATGATGTTCGTTCATTTGCACTACTTAGCACGCCCTAAGGACCGCCTTTGAAACATGGCATGGGCGACACTACTATTTAAATAGACTCTAATTGCATTCTTAATAGCCTGTAGCCTGATTATCAATTAACTATAGATACAGAGCACAAAACAAGGAGAGAGATGGTAGGAATATCTATGATGATGTCCGAGATGTCCATGGATGGAATGATGTGAAACATGTTGGAACAGCCGAAGGAGGAGAGGAAGTCTGAGACACGGACGCATATCAACAGCCAGTGCTAGAATAGGTCAAAGACCACACGCCTCGGAAAATTATCCCAAACCCCGCAAGACGCTCTACGCTCTTGATATGATTTGTTGCACGCTCTTGACCACAGCGTCTACATCAATCGACACCTCGTCCTTATCTTGAGGCCATGAAATCTGAGGCAGACTCCCACTGGTATACTTCCTAAAAACCAACAAAAAGGCATATATTAGCAATCCAACTCACAACCGGATAAGAATGCGCCGGCTGACGCAGATCATGCGAAGAAAAATGGGTAGAAAGGGAGATAAGAACATAAGGGGAAAAGGGAAAGTAACTTACTTTGGGCCAGACCATGCGACATATTGGTGGCCAAGCGAGTTCGCGATGACCGCGCGGTCACGAACAAATTTCCCGGAGGGATAAAACTCCATCAGAGTCGCTTGCGGTGTCTGCTTCATAAACGCAAAATCCATAAGGTGATCTCCATGAACACCAAGCACAACCTAAATGACACAGATAATAGTCGAACATGAGCACACGATCGAAAGGATACGTGACAAATACTTACCATAGACTTGACAATTGCCTCCATCCGCTCAATCCAAGCCGTCCTCTTTGTATCATCTGACACAATATGCACCTCACATCCCGTATTTCTCTCCATCTTCTTCAACGCGCTCACCAACCTCTCATGATCTTCCATCTTCAGTTTCGGACGTCCCTCATTGTCCTGAGTGACAATATACGTCACTACCTTTTTCGTCGAGTGTTCGGGTAAATCCAAAAAGGATTCTATCATCCTCCGTACAGGTTCCCACCAAAACTCTGACGTTTCGAGTTCAAAAGCTGGAAGAAATTCTGGCTCGGAAGGATCCAATACACGAGATGCTGCACTTCTGTCTGCCACAACAAGTCGTTCAAAGACGAAAGGAACCTGCATCTTTGCGTAGTCTTCGAAATCTTGGAAGTACATAACGGTGAGGTGCGGGAAGGCTGCTTTCGCGAGGTACGGGTGGAAACCCGTGTCGACTCGACGTCGTCTAATTATATGCTCTTGGATTTCTGGATCTGGGTCGGTAAAAAATGGGTTGTGGGGGAAGATGAGGCGGTGTGGGGGAGCAAGACGTGTGCGTCCTTCGGAGTCTATCGTTTTGTCCAATGAACTGTAAGTTTTCCATAGTGCTAGCAAGGTTGAGTTGTCTAGGAACGGTTTCAACATATGCCAGAAACCAAATTGTACATATATGGACTCACGGGGTGTGCTATCGGCTGCCATCCAGGAAACACCACGAATCCTAAGCAGGCCTGTGAGCGAAGGTGTAAAAGGTGTCGGAGAACCCTACATACACTCCACCAAATCCACCAAAGAGATTCGCAGCTTGTTTTCTCGTCATGAGAGTCCACCGGCCGAAACCTGGGCCAGTGGAGGAGGCAATGGCAGAAATAGGGGGAAACTCAGTGGTATCGTCGGTGACAAGATACACGCCACCGTTGTAGATGAACACATTGTCCAGCACAGTATAACCTTGGTAAGTGGGTCAACAAAAGTTATACAATGAGTAGCCAAGAGACGCACCAGCAGTGTGTTTTAGAACTTTAGTCTGGGGAACGTCGTCCCGCCACCAGCGCAGCGCCTGGTCCACTGGCACTTCGCCAAATAGCTTGCCTGACACCTCGCCTATTTCGGGCCTGCCGACCCAGGTAGCCCCATGTTGACCTGTGCCCGCTCGCTGGGTCCTTTCGTCACCGTTGCCAGCCACATGACCTTTGTCCCATGCCCAGTCACCATAGATGTCGAGTTCAAGTATGTCTCGCCAGCCAGGGGGTTTGCGGCCATCACGATCTATTGCCCTGGTTTTCCCTAGACCAATGCGACTGAATACGGCACCACTGGTGGCAACTGAGTCGACGCCGAGAAGTTGGAGAGACGTTTCTAGATTGTATGCGAGTATGTATACAGCAATGCAGAAGAGAAGGAGAGTGATTTCTCGTCGGTCAGGAGGACTCAGCCAACCCATGGGCACGAGTTTGTTGTCGTCGTTCTGAGTACAGGATTTAGCGCCCAATAGGCACTAATTTCGAAGACTACAGAATCAACAAGGTCAAACAGAAAGCACATACTCACACGGACCAAGTCAACAATCGGTCAGTCTCAAGTTTGCCGAATTATGGCGACTAAATTGAGTAGGACAGAGTCCATACAGGTAGAAATACATTGATACAAAGACCAACAAAACGAACAACAGAGAATATAGATTAAACAATGAAATAGTAGATAGCAAATGTCACTCTATGCCTCCTCGCCTTCCTTCTTGCCCTTGCTCGATTTACTGGGCAGTAGTTCAGCAGCGATATGAGGTACGACACCACCTTGAGAGATGACGACATCACCAAGGAGCTTGTTCAACCTAAGGACCGAGTCAAAAAGGGGATCAGAGTATATCGGTGAGACATAGACTCACTCCTCGTCGTTCCGGATGGCAAGTTGGAGATGACGGGGGACGATACGTTGTTTCTTGTTATCACGAGCGGCATTGCCTGCAAGTTCGAGAATCTCGGCAGCGAGATACTCAAGGACGGCAGCGAGGTAGACTAGAAAGGAGCAAGGTTAGATGAGGACCATGATTGGATGAGTTAGAACATACCAGGTGCACCAGCACCAACACGTTGTGCGTAGTTACCCTTCTTGAGGAGACGGTGGACACGACCGACGGGGAATTGGAGACCCGCCTTTGCGGAGCGGGACTGAGACTTGCCATCGGCACCAGCCTTGCCGCCAGAAGAAGACTTTCCAGATTTTCCTGGAAAACAAGTGAATATCTTCAGCGATAAATAGCAACTCGGGGACACACACCCTTGCCAGACTAGAAAGGCCAAGTCAGAATGCGCATACGGAAGACCAATACAAAAGAACACACCATTTCTGTTAGTAAGTGAGTATGGAGAGGAAAAGGCGAGTTGGAGCGAAGGGAGAGCGGGGCTGGTGGTAGTTAGAGGGGAAGGACGGTGGATCAACAAAGGGCAAGTAAGCGCGTCAATTTATGTGTTTGTGGGGACAGCCTCACGTGACAGACGCGGTCACCAAAAATTGGACACGAGATCTCGTCGCGACTTGCATTCAACAAAATGGCCTTGTTTGCATGGCCAGTGCGCCTCATCCCAAACAGACTCCTGGCCCGCTCCTTCGCTTCCTCCCCCCATCTCCGCAACTCTCCAAATCCAAAGTCTCCCAATGATCCTCTTCCTGTCGTACAAGCTTCTCATCCACCCAGCAAGGATACTCTACCACCCCTCAGCCGTCCGCTCGGTGTCCGAGAACGACCAACGACCATCGTCAAGAGTACGACGGATCGTCTGAAAGAGCTTATGGACACAGATGTCCGCATGGCCCAACGGAGACACCTGTTTGTTACATAGTATCTCTACTTGGGTGTACATTGACCAATGTCGTTGTTAGAATAAAGGAGGCCAGTGTTGGCTATTTTCATGACCTGAATATGACCCGGAAGCACGGCGGCAAGACGTGGATAGCCCCTAAGGTGCTCATCCGCGAGGAGGTGAGTATTCTCTGCTATGTACCTCCCCAGAGACGAACATCCAGCCCAGAAAGCCTTGTACCTTCCGAATGTTGCCGGCAAAAGCCTAGACGACGGTTCGACCAAGAATACGACAGAGATGTGCTTTGGCAAGGTCACTGTGTTGGCTATGCTCGGCACAAGGGTTTCCGAGGTGAGTCGGGTTGCCCTCAGAAGCCCTTTCATCAAGCCTTACAATAAGTCAAGATCAACGCCAAAGGTTTTGTCGACCCAACGCATACGCGGTATGCCTCACATCCACTCTATCAATATATTCAAGTCAACCTCCAGGAGAACATTCTCAAGTCCTTCCTTGTCAATATATTCTTGAATTCCCTCCGCAAGGTAATTCCAAAGGAACTTCAGTCGACATACTTGGTGTCGAGTCAGAACATGGAGTATGTCCGTGATGCTCTTGGAATGACAAATTCGCGGGTCGGTTACGTCTTCCTGATTGATGAGAACCTAAAAATTCGGTGGGGAGGATGTGCGGATGCAACCGATGAAGAAGCCCGATCCCTGGAGAGTTGTACAGGCGTGCTACTCAAACGTCTGGAACGAAAGAAGAAAATGAAGGGCCACCCATCTACAGCTTCGGAACCGGCGGTGGATGAGCCTAGTTAGATATACGCCGTATAATAGCAGATTAATTAGATTCCACGTACTGACCACGGCAGTGATTGTTTGTGGCTGTGATGCAACGTGTTTGTGAGTGTTGGGATGGGACGTGGCGATGTGGACTTTGCCAATTAATACCCCCTGCCATAATCTTTTCTCTCTAAACAATGTCCTCCCCGGCCCAACAGCTACCCCCTGGATGGGCTGCAGAATGGTACTTGACCCCATCATCATCACAAAAATGCAGCCTGACAATTTCGCAGGAATCCTGAGCATCAGCGATACCTATTCATTGGTCAGTTCGACTTGTCTCGTGGTTGGGATAACTCTAAACTCGGGATCAACAGAAACCGCGACTGGCCACACTCAATGGGAGCCGCCCGTCTCTCAGCAACAACCTCCTGTTCCCTCAGGAACTCCTCCAATCACCACTGCCGCGCCGTCCCATCACCATTCCAAAAGGCGTCAGTACGCTCCGGGCCAAACCCAGGCGTACTACGGTGCCGCGGATGTCGTACCCGATCCCATGTACGCCGCACCTGGTCCTCAACCTCAGCCTGTCGGTGGCCAGCTCTTCACCCCTGGCCTAGTAGCTGAGAATCAGTTCCAAGCTCAGCAAGCACAAGCACCCGTCCCAGCCCAGCCACCGTATTACGGTCAAACAACAGAACAACCCGCCTACGTGGATCCTTCTGGATATGGTCAACAACAACCGCAGTACATACAACCAGGTGTGGATGCGCTCGCAGGGCAGTTTGGCCAAATGGGTATCGGAGGACAAAAACAGTTCCAGTTATACACCACCAACCTCCTCACGTCCCCTCCTGACCCTCGTGAATTGCACCGTCCACCGCCAGAAATTCGCCTCCCACCGAATTCTTGCGTGTCGCCTTCCCCTCTTGCGAATGCGGACCCGTCGTATCAACGTTGCACGATCAACGCGATCCCGACTACGTCATCGCTGTTGAATAAGGCCAAGATCCCGCTTGCATTGATCCTTACTCCCTATCGTTCGTTGAAGGATGGTGACGAGGCCGTTCCCGTCGTGACTGACACCGTTATCGCGCGTTGTCGTCGCTGCCGGACGTACATCAATCCTTACGTTCAGTTTATCGATGGAGGCAACCGGTACGTTTGCTCGCTTGTTTACGAGCTGTGTCTTCTGACAAGGGGCTAGATGGCGTTGCTGCATGTGTAACATGTCCAATGAGGTACCTCAGTTGTTCGACTGGGATCAAGCACGGAACCAGCCAGGTGATAGGTGGCAGCGTGCGGAGCTTAACCACTCTGTCGTCGAGTTCGTTGCTCCCACGGAATATATGGTTCGCCCGCCTCAGCCTGCTGTTTATGTGTTCTTGGTCGATGTCAGTCATGCTGCAGTGCAATCAGGTCAGATCCAGTTGTCTATCCTCGGAATTTATGTGTCTAATTCAATGTATCCCCTTAGGTATGGTTGCCACTGCTACTCGCACAATCCTCGAGAACCTTGATCGCATTCCCGACGAGGACCAGAGGACCAAGGTCGCCGTCATCTGTTATGACACCTCACTTTACTTCTTCTCCATCCCAGTAAGCTTGCAACTCCGTCTCTCGCGAGTTGGGTCTGACATAGTGCTCTTCAGCCTGGCTCTGATTCTTCCATGCTCGTCGTTTCGGACATTGATGATGTCTTCTTGCCCAAACCTACTGACCTCCTTGTCAACCTTGCGGAATCTCGGTCATCATTGGAGACTTTGTTGGGGAGGATTAATGACATGTTCCAAGATAACAGTATCATCGGGAGTGCGATGGGACCTGCTTTACAGGCTGGCTTCAAGTTGATGGTATGTGATTCCTGATGTGGTTATTATTCCTGCGTTGACTTTGTTTCTTTAGTCTCCCATTGGTGGCAAGATTGTGGTCCTTTCTTCGTCGCTCCCCAGCGTCGGTGCTGGTGCTCTAAAGAACCGTGAAGACCCGAAGATTCTTGGCACCGCTAAGGCTGGTTTCCATTTACTCTTCTTTTGAAGATTGTAACTAACATATTTTCAGGAATCTGGTCTTCTTCAAGCCGCGTCGCCATTCTACAAGACCTTCGCCATTGATTGTTCAAGAGCCCAAGTCTCAGTAGACATGTTCTTGTTCAGCCAGGCTTATCAGGATGTCGCCAGTCTTGGTACGCATTTACCTTCCCTGGATCCTACAATTTGCTAATGAGAGCATTAGCCTGCCTTCCTCACTACACCTCCGGTCAGACATACTACTACCCTGCGTTCAACGCCGCAAGACAAGAAGATGCAATCAAGTTTGCTCGTGAGTTTGGTGAGGTCCTGGCTATGCCAATCATGTTGGAGGCCGTCATGCGTGTACGTGCCTCGCGCGGTAAGTGGCGAAATATCATCAATATTCGCTTCCTCATTTTTCTCCGCGACATTCAGGTTTGCGCATGTCTTCTTTCCACGGCAACTTCTTTGTTCGCTCCACCGATCTCCTTGCTATGCCAGCCGTCCCCCAGGACCAATCTTATGCAATTGAGATTCAGATCGAGGAAGCCCTCACTACTCCCTTCGTCGTCTTCCAAACCGCCGTATTGCACACAACTTGCTATGGCGAACGCCGAATTCGCGTCGTCACCCTTGCTTTGCCCACCACGACCAACCTTTCCGAGGTCTTCGCATCCGCTGATCAAGTTGCCATCACCACTCTACTCGCGAACAAGGCTGTTGAGAGGTCGTTGACGCACAAGTTGGAGGATGCTCGTGACTTCGTTTATCAGAGGCTTGTGGATATTCTCGTTGCATACAAGACGAGTATGACTTCGGGAGGTGCTGGAGCGAGTGCGCAGCTTGCGATTTCGGATAATTTGAAGATGTTGCCAGTGCTTGTTCTTGGGTTGCTCAAGAATGTGGGTTTTGAAGTTCTTTCTGTTTGTATGTGATTTCCTCATGCTTATTTCGTGTTTGGTAGGTTGGTATCCGTCAAAGTGCCCAGATTCCGCCCGATATTCGTGCATACGCCCAGGCTTTGCTGACGTCGCTACCTTCCCAATTACTTATTCCTTATATCTACCCGACGTTCTATTCACTGCACAACATGCCCCCTGAGGTGAGTCCAGTGCACTTGACCACATCTATCCGAGAAAGTCTGATCCTATCGAACAGGCCGGTACTGTTGGCGAGAGTGGTATTATCCTGCCACCGTCCCTCCCTTCGACTTCCGAACGTCTCGAACGCCACGGTCTCTTCTTGATCGAAGACGGCCAGACAATATTCCTCTGGATTGGCCGCGATGCCGTTCCTCAACTCGTTATGGACGTCTTCGACCTGCCCAGCTATGATGTCCTACGCGGTGGCAAGGTCAGTCTCCACCATCCCATACTCTCAACACACGTCCTCGACTGACACACTCCAACCATCGCCATAGATCACTCTCCCCGTCCTCGAGAACCCGTTCTCGCAGCGCGTCAATGCCATCATTCAAAAGGTCCGCGAAATGAGGCGTGGGGTGTATTACCCCCACCTGTACCTCGTGAAAGAGGATGGCGAGCCTCCGTTGAGGTTGTGGGCCCTTAGCGCGCTCATTCAAGACCGTGCAGATGTGTTGCCGAGTTATCAGCAGTTCATTTCGTCTTTGAAAGAAAAGGTAAATACCACATAGAGCATGTACGCGTTATCGGTTTTTTGTAGTGTTTTTTTTGGCGTGTTGGTGGGTTGGTTTTTGGGTTGGATGCATTTGGTTCATGTGGGATGGTGGATTCAGTTCACGTGGGAGGTCTGTGCTTTTTTCTACTTGTTTTGTTTCCTGCCTTGGTTGCTGGTTCCATTGGGGTATTGTTCGACCGTTTGCTGATATGCGATTTTTTTCTTAGGTTTATGCGGCTGGGAGCAACACTTGGTGATAAAGTTGTCGGTATGGGTATTAGATAGATGCGAGGCGGTGTTTCGTATTCGGTGGTAGGGTGTAATGTTTTTTCTTCGCGGCTTTATAAAATTGGATCCATTGGTTCATTCCACTGTTTCGTGAGCCTGCGCGATGCCGATGTTTATTTAAGCGCCGCATGTAAAGATATCAAGAAGTCCGATTTCCCTTCGCCTCGGGCTCAGGCGGGAGGTGTCAATGCTTCCGGAACAGTCTGGTGTCAATGAACTGATTATACGGGTCCCGTAAGGCTGGCGAATATACGAGCAGAAACGTGGTATCAATGGCCCAACATGGGTAGGCTGCCGACCTATCTATCATTAATCGTATTATAGATCGGGGTATGCAATATATGACATTAATAGGAGACAAAAAGGAAGAGGTGTCTAGTTTCGTTTGGATTTCTTCCTCGTGGGTGGCGAGGTAGGGGGGGAGCGAAGCCTGTACTTCGAGGAGTCCGAGAGCGGCTGGGCGGGAGCGGAAGGAACAGGAGCAGGCGGAACAGGAGCAAGCGGGGCAGGAGCAGGCGTGGCAGGAGCAAGTGGAGCAGGGGCGGCCGGTGTCCGTTCTGAAGCCAACATGTGAACTGTCTTTTGTTGAGAGATGGCCTCCTTAATCTCCTGCATAGACTTGTCCTTCCAAGAACCCTCCTCAGTGGTGGGTTCATCGTGGAAGCTGGCAATAGTCTCTTCAAGTAGCTTGCGTGTGGCACGGTGCGGGTAGTGGAATTCAACACCCTGCCCCCAAGCCCAAGCGAGTCGGAGAATCCTGAACCATTGCCTGAGTAAGGGTTTGAGGTCATTGAAGTAGTCATCAACATTGGCCAAGAGAACTTCGAGATTTCCCTGAGTGCCGAAGAGGTGTCTCTTGTTTCGCCCAGATTGCGTGGGATCGTGGAAATAGTCATGTATGACCTTTCGTTGTTTGTCCGTTTTCTCAGAATCAACCCCGGGTTTGTCCGAAGTGATCGCGATGTAGACAAGGACCCACCAAAGGGACTCCATATCGTGGATGGCATTGTGGACCAACAGGTCATCAGCTTCAAGCTGATGACTCATGAAAGCAAGGGTTCCCTAAATGATGCGGTGAGGTTGACAGGATAGGTGTCACAGTGAAGAACGGACCGTAACGCGACCGACCCCTACTTGCCGTTGTTCGAAAGAAGGGATAGGATAGAACTGGAGGGGAAGGGTATGAGTAGTTATGACGCAAGGAAGGATGTCTACTTACATCGGCTTTCCCACTTTGATCGGTCCAACCGATGTCCTCCAACGTGAAGCCCCCATCCTTGTCTCTTGGTTCCCAATTTGATGTGACTGAAACCAAATAATGTGGAAGGTCATCCCAGCCGTGTATGTGTGCGGCTACCTCGACAAGATCTTCGTGGAACAAGGAAAGTATGTTCTGTTGAGGCCCCTCTCGCACGGGCTTTGGTTGCAATGTGAAGGAGGTCATTTGCACTGTGATTTTGCTATGATCGAAATCAATGAGGTGACCGAATGAGTCTGAAGGAGACAGAATAATGTTATTGACGCTGATGTCTCGGTGAATTATTCCATTCTTGTACAGTACTTCGTGATCTGCGAAACGGGTCAGGGAATCATTATTACAGAAGCAACGAGTTTACCATTGAGGGCGCCGAGGAGACCCTTCAAAAGCTGCGATTTGTTATCAAAGAACTTGATTGTCATCCCAGGGAGCCTGAGGACAATTCGGGTGAGGGTACGGGAAACCACCTGGGGCGGTTTTTCCGCCGCAGCAGGACTTCTGCTGGCAGACTTCTCGCTCGTCACACCATCTGTAAGTGAGCCCTGAATGACGGGCATTCGGGAGGCGTTAGATCCTGAAGCCGACTGTTTCTTCGATTTCGATCGCAATAGAGTTGACTCCGAGGTAAGGCCTCTACGGATGAATCCCAAAGTCGAGACTTTCTCGCCTTCCGACATTACATAACCTGCCTCATGCAAGCGCGAAGAGTCAAGGCCGGCACGTTGGAGAATGCATGCCTCGTATGGCTGAGTTTCGAAATCATGGCGTAAGGAGCTCAAGCGTTCTGACCAATCGCCGGACTCCTGGGCCCTTTGCGACGCATTGCTTAACGAAACCTCGGTGTTTGAGTCAAGCCCTGGCAATCTCTGCCATGACTGTTTCAGTACATAGATCTGCGCCTGCATCGAATCAGTTATCTTGCTCCGTAAGCTCAGGTTGATTAAATACCTCAGTGTTCCTCCTTATCCAGTCATCCAATAGAATCACCTCAAACACCATGGTTGCTCTACCCCAGAGACTGCTCGCTTCCTGAAGGTTGAGGCACCGGACAGTCACATATTGCGCAACGGAGGGCTGGCGGTCACGAGAAGGGTCGACGCCACTGGCATCGCTGGGGCCACTCAACGCACCCGCATCGGTGTCGGCCGCGCTCGGAGGGAAACCATCGATAACCCATGGAAGATGATAGGTGCTAGAGCAATCTCCGAGCGGATCCAGTGAGAGTCTGTATGAGGGAATAGGCTTTTGGCCATCCCACACACGGAAGGTAGAGTCCCATCCAAGCTTTCGTGGTGGCAGCCAAGTGAAACTCGCTATGACACGTAAAAATTCCATAGGGCTCTATTACTGTCAATTAGAATGTAACCACAGATCAGCGAGAGGATACTAACATTATGAATGTCAATGGGATATGTACTGACAACCCCACTACGGTCGAAAAGGTGGACGCGCAGCTGATCAAGCTCGAGAGTGAGGGCAAAAGCGAACATCCGGTCGAGTTGTTCCATGAAGATCTGGCGAACGTAGGTGGCCAACTGTGCCAAAGATGAATCCCCCCTCTTCCCCTTGACTTCGAGCACCGAGAAAACATGCAGCCACCATAGAGTTCGGCCCTACATACAGAGGAAGTCCCGAGTTTCAGAACGTCACATCCTAGGAGGATCTCATTCCATGCACCTGTTTCCCTAACTGAACAACAGATCACTCAATACCACATAATCAACAGCGAAAGATGAACTCACTTCTTCTCTCCACACGAAATAACTCGCTGCATCGCTTTCCGTCTCGTCATTTTCTACTTCTGCCTGTTTACCAATAAGTCACGAACAGGGTTAGCGATTCTGAGAGCATACCATTTCTATCATCTTCTCACCGCCCTGGGGATGATCGTGATCGTCTACCAGTGAGGAAGCCATTGCTACGACGTTGGCCGAGGGAGTAAAAACAATATCAGGCTTGCGACTCTTTGAGCGAGTACAGCTTAATTGGGGAAACAATGCATGCAAGTTAAACCACTCCCCATTCAACCTGTCCCCCCAGTTCTGACCTCCACCATTGCTTTCGCGGGCCCGTCTATTAATCGCCTCAAAGAGTTCGGCGAGAGGGCCATACATTGTGCTTTCTGATACTGGATTTCCTCCACTGGGAAGGCCAACCCACTTTGAGTTTTCATAAAGACCGTCCTGTTGGAGAGTGTCGAGGAGGGGAGAAAGACATTCTGCAGAGCCTACGGGGAGTGGAAGCAAGTAATGCAAGAATTCCTTTGTGTCGACAAGCACCCGCATCGTATCTCAGTCTTTCCGTATGAGTTCCCGTGCCTGGGCGGTGTCTGAGCCTGACGCTGGTAAATGGTGTTCACTGTCATAGTTCATATGAGAAGGAGAATAGATGCAAACAACAGAAGACACTTGATGTGAGCGTAGATGAATGTGTCAACTCACCTGGAAATCAGACCCAATTTATATTCGTGGACTTGCACGCTATTTTTGCCCTCGCTTAGTATAGAACCAGTTGGACAACGTGTGTGTTACGTCTGAGGAGAAAGAAAGGAATGATAAGAAGAGAAAGATATGTTCAGATGGAGATGCTCGGCAAAGCACACTTTCTCGAACTATTGTGCTGTGGAAGCAGAAAATGGGAGGCGGAGCTGGAAATATGGTGGTCGTTGGATTATTTGTGGTATCCATCACCCTGCACCTGTCTATTGAACAACAAACTTCCTGAGTATGGCTCAATTTGTCCAAGTGGGCGACATACTGTAATACATTATTGAAAGGAGCCATCAATTTGATGCATATGTCATACGATCAGGTGCGCACTTGAAGACCTGATATACGTTCTATGTACATGTTTGTCGAGTACAAACAGGTCATCATGATTGCATGTGGAGTCCCTCACTCACCTGTATAGCGTAGCGAGTAGAAGGTCATGAGAACATTGAGAAGTCTTATCAGCGACCGACGCAGTCTCGGTGAAGCCTTTACAACCTTGAGCTTTTGTCTTCCGTCAATTCATCTATTTGCGAATGAAACCAGGTGTGCGGTCAGCATATATGTAGGTGAAATGCAATGTGGAGCACCATGTTCTAGGGTGCGCGTCGTTATGACTTCATTCAGCTCTCTGTAGCCAAAGCAAATGCCCATTCCATCGGCACGCTACCACCAGACAACGGCTATTACTCACTCGAACGATACAGCATCACAACGCAAAAAGCTAGATCCCAGAGTGAATGAGGCTACTCACTTTGCTATGCATTCTTGTTGTATACAAGACGAGTATGACTTTGGGAGCTGCTGAGAGAGGGCGGCTTGCGGTTCAAATAATTGAAGATGTAGCCAGTGCTTGTTCCTCGGCTACTCAGAAATGTGAGTTTGAATTTCTTTCTGTTTATATGCAGTTTCCTCACGCTTATGTCTCCGTTCAGAGCACCCGGGCTCCCTCCAATATTCGTGCATACTCCCGGGCTTTGGTGACGTCGTTACCTTTCCAATTACTTATTCCTTACATTTACCGACGGTCTACTCACTGCACGACGTACCCCCTGGGTCGAATTCGGCGCATCTGACTATATCTGTCTGAGAGAGGCTGGTCCTATTGGACAGGCCAGTACTGTTGGCGGGAGTGGTGTTGTCCTGCCACCACCCCTCCCTTTGACTTCAGAACACCTCGAGCGCCACGACGGTCTCTTCTTGGTTGAAGACGGCTGAACAATACTCCTCTAGATTAGGCGCGATGCCGCTCCTCAGGTCAGCATCCCATACCCTCGATACGCGTTCTTGACTAACACACACTAACCATCGCCGTAGATCACTCTTCCCGTCCTCGAGAACCCGTTCTGTGGGCCCTTAGCGCGCTCATTCAAGACTACGCAGGCGTGTTGCCGAGTTTCTGAAAGAAGAGAAAAATACCACATAGAGCATGTGCGCGTTATCGGTTATTTGTAGTCTTTTTTTTTTTGGCGTATTGGTGGGTTGGTTTTTGGGTTGGATGCATTTAGTTCATGTGGGAGGTTTGTGCTTTTTTTTTTTTCTTCTTGGTGTGCTTCCTGCCTTGGTTGCTGGCTCCACTGGGGTGGTTGATGGGTCACTGGCACGGGTTTTATCCTTTGCCCATGTTTACGCGGCTGGGAGTAACATTTGGTAATAAAGGAGTTGGTATGGGTATTAGATATATACGAGGCAGTGTTCATATCCGGTGGCAGGGCGTAATATTTTTCCTCGTGGCTTTATAGAATTATTTCATTGTTTCGTGAACCTGAGTGCGGCGCCGATAGGAGTCCAACTTCCCATCGCCTCGGGTTCAGGTAGGGTGTCGATGATTCTGGTAACACTGTAGACAGTGTCAATGAATGGATTATAAAGGACCTGTAAGGCTAACGAATATACAAGCAGAACAAGGACTCGACACGGTATCAATGATCCAACATGGGTTGGCGTCGACCTATCTATCACTAATGGTATTGCAGATCGGGGTATGTAATATATGACATCGGTGGGAGACAAAATGGAAAAGGGGTGTCTAGTTTCGTTTGGATTTCTTCCTCGTGGGTGGCGATGTAGGGGGGGAGCGAAGCCTGGACTTCGAGGAGTCCGAGAGAGGCTGGGCGGGAGCGGGCGAAACAGAAGCAAACGGAGCAGGAGCAAGCGGGGCAGGAGCGGGCTGGGCAGGAGCGGGCTGGGCAGGGGCAGTTGATGTCCATTTTGAAGCCAACATGTGAACTGTCTTCTGTTGAAAAATGGCCTCCTTGATCTCTTGCGTGGACTTGTCCTTCCAAGGAACCTCCTCAGTGGTGGCCTCATCGGGGAGGCTAGCAATAGTCTCTTCAAGAAGCTTGCGTACGACACGGTGCGGATAGCGGAATTCAACACCCTCCCTCCAATTCCAAGCAAGTCGAAGAATCTTGAACCATCGCTTGATCAAGGGTTTGAGGTCATCGAAGTAATCATCAACATAGGCCAAGAGAGCTTCAAGATCTCCGGAGGGACTGAAGAGGTCCGTCTTTTCATTCTTGGATTCCGCAGGATCATAGAAATAAGGATCCATAGCTTCCATCACTTCTTCCCTTTTCCGAGGAAGGGGCCCTGGCTTCCCAACAATGATCACAATGTAGACGAGGACCCACCAAAGCGACTCGACATCGTGGATGGCCGTGTGAGCTAACTTGGCTTTGTGTCCAAGCTGATGGCTCATGAAAGCAAGTGTTCCCTAAATGATGCAGTGAGGTTGACAGAATAGGTGTCACAATGAAGAACGGACCGTAACGCGACCGACTCCTGCTCGCCGTTGTTCGAAAGAAGGGATAGGATAGAACTGGAGGGGAAGGGTATGAGTAGTTATGACGCAAGGAAGGATGTCTACTTACATCGGCTTTCCCACTATGATCTGTCCAACCGACGTCTTCCAACGTGAAGCGCCCATTCGTGTCTCTTGGTTCCCAATTTGAAGTAACTGCAACCAAATAATGTGGAAGGTCATCCCAGCCATGTATGCGTGCGGCTACCTCGACAACATCTTCGTGGAACAAGGAAAGTATGTTCTGTTGAGGCACCCCTTGCACGAGCTTTGGTTGCGATGTGAAGGAGGTCATTCGCACTGTGATTTTGCTATGATCGAAATCAATGAGGTGGCCGAATGAGTCTGAAGGAGACAGAATAATGTTGTTGACGCTGACGTCTCGGTGAATTATTCCGTTCTTGTACAGCACTTCGTGATCTGCGGAACGGATCAGGAAACCATTATTGCACAAGCAGCGAATTTACCATTGAGGGCACCGAGAAGACCCTTCAAAAGCTGCGATTTGTTATCAAAGAACTTGATTGTCAGTCCAGGGAGCTTGAGGACCATTCGAGTCAGGGTACGGGAAACCACCTGGGGCGGTTTTTCCGTCACAACAGGACTCCTGCTGCCAGGCCTCTCTTTCGCCATAGCATCTGTAAGTGAATTCTGAGTTTGGGGTGTTCGGGAGGCGTTAGATCCTGAAGCCGACTGTTTCTTCGATTTCGATCGCAATAGAGTTGACTCCGAGGTAAGACCTTTACGGATGAATCCCAAAGTCGAAACTTTCTCGTCTCCCGACATCACATAACCTGCCTCATGCAAGCGCGAAGAGTCAAGGCCGGCACGTCGGAGAATGCACGCCTCATATGGCTGAGTTTCAAGTTCATTGCGCAAGGAGTTCAAGCGTTCGGACCAATCGCCGGACTCCTGAGCCCTTTGCGAAGCATTGCTTAACGAAACCTCAGTGTCCGAGTCCAGCCCTGGCAATCTCTGCCATGACTGTTTCAGTACATAGATCTGCGCCTGCATCGAATCAGTTATCTTGCTCCGTAAGCTCAGGTTGATTAAATACCTCAGTGTTCCTCCTTATCCAGTCATCCAATAGAATCACCTCAAACACCATGGTTGCTCTACCCCAGAGACTGCTCGCTTCCCGAAGGTTGAGGCACCGGACAGTCACATATTGCGCAACGGAGGACTGGTGGCCACGTGAGGGGTCAACATCACTGGCATTGCTGGGACCGCCTGGTGAGCTCGCGTCGGTGCTGGCCGCACTCGGAGGGAAACCGTCGATGACCCATGGAAGATGATAAGCACTAGAGCAGTCACCAAGCGGCTCCAGTGAGAGCCGATATGAAGGAACAGATTTTTGGTTATCCCACACACGGAAGGTAGAGTCCCATCCAAGTTTTTGTGGTGGCAACCAAGTGAAACTTGCTATGACATGTAAAAATTCCATAGGGGTCTGCCAAAGTTGATTAAAATTCACCCAGGGATCGGAAGAAAAACACTAACGTTATGGATGTCGATGGGGTATGTGCTGACAACCCCACTACGGTCGAAAAGGTGGACACGCAGTTGATCAAGCCCGAGAGTGAGAGCAAAAACGAACATCCGGTCGAGTTGTTCCATGAAGATCTGGCGAACGTAGGTGGCCAACTGCGCCAGAGATGAGTCCCCTCTCTTTCCCTTGACTTCAAGTGCCGAGAATACATGCAGCCACCATAAAGTGCGATCCTACAGGAAGCGTGAGCCTTGTAAAGTCACATCCTAGGAGGATAGTACTTCATTTACCTTTTTCTCTGGCTGAGCAACAGGTCAATCAGTACTACATAAATCAACAGCAAAAGTGAACTCACTTCTTCTCCCCGCACGGAACGATTTGCGGTATCGCTTTCCGTCTCGTCACTTTCTACTTTTGACTGTTCACCAGTAAGTCAACAAGTCACAGGAAGGGTTGGAAATTGTGGAAACATACGGGTTCTACCGCCTCCTCACCGCCCTGAGGATCATCGCGGTCTTCCGTCGACGAGGCTGCCATTTCCATGACGCTGGCTGAGGAAGTAAAAACGATGTCAGGCTTGCGAGTCTTCGAGTTAGGATTGCTCGATCGGGGCGCTGATGCATGTGAGTTAAACCACTCTCCATTCAGCCGGTCCTCCCGGTTCTGAACCCCCTCGCTTTCGCGGGCCAGTCGATTGATCGCGTTGAAAAGCTCGGCGAGCGGTTTATACATTGTGCTTTCTGGAACTGACTGGCCTCCACTCGGAAGGCCAACCCACTGTGAGTTCTCATAACGACCTTCTTGTCGGAGAGCGTCGAGGAGTGTAGAAAGACGTTGTTCAGAGCCTGCGGGCAGCGGGAGCAAGCGCTGTAAGAATTCGTTCGTGTTGGAAAGCACCCGCATCGTGTCCAAGTCTTTCCGTATGAGTTCCCGATCTTGGGCGGCGTCTAATCCCGACGTAGGTATGCGGCGTTCACTGTCGTGGGCCATATGAGAAGGAGAATAGATGGAAACAACAGAAGAAGTTTCAAGTGAATGTAGGCGAATGTATCGACTCACCCCGAAACCAAACGCGATTTATACTCTTGGACTTGCGCGGTATGTTCGCCTCGCTTAGGGAATCAACTGGACAACGTGTCTGCTATGTCTGGGGAGAAAGAAAAGGATCGATAAGAAGAGAAAGATATGTTCAGATGGAGATGCTCGGCGAAGCACACTTTCTCGAATTACTGTGCTGTGGAAGCAGACAATGGGAGGCGGAGCTGGAAATGTGGTGGTCGTTGCTTTGTTTGTGGTGTCTATCGCCCTACACGTGTCTATGGGACAAGAAGCTGGACTATTAGCGACCCAATGAGCAGCGAATACGACTCAGTTTGTCCAAGTGGGCGACATTATTCAAAGGAGCTATCAGCTTGGAAGAAGACGGATATGTCAGACTTCGCACACATGCGTAGATATGATCAGGCGCGTACTTCTAGACCTGATCTATGTGCTACATGTTTGGCAGGTACAACATAACACATGTCATGGTTGCACTTTAAATCCCTCATTCGGCGTTGTGTAGCGAAGCGAGCAGAAGGTTGTGGGAACCAAGTTCGAGAGGCGCGCAATGCTATAACGTATATAGGCATGGAAGATTTGTCGGAGAACTCGCAGGAACAGGGCTGCGAATACCCTCTATTCCAGAAGAACGCATAAATAAGCGTAGGATCGTTACTCGTGAGTACAAAATACAAAACGAAAGTCCGAAAGGTTGGGCGCGCGGCTTACCCCTTCGACTTTTCTGGTAAGAGTAAAGAGGTTAATTATCATCCACACATTTTCTATCTCTGACTCCCTGTTCGGTTATAGTATCGTCAACGGAATGTAGGGAGCTTGTATGGTAGCTCTTTGACAGAGTTCTAGTGGAACATCCACTATCAATTAGAAGAATGCAGAGCGCCTTAGTGCTCCATGATTCGGTTTCACTGACATACTACTGAGAGAAAAACTTATCACCACAAACGAACGGGCGCAGATACGCAGCCAACAGAGTGTGAAGCATCAACTCCTCAGTGGAGTTGAAAAGGAGGAGCCCTGAATTTGACAGGGCTTTCCTTTCGAATTGCTAGTGCCCGTGAAGCCGAAAGCTGCCTAATGTCTACGAATCTCAAACCAACTCGCTGGTGACCTTGTGCGAGAGACGAGAAGAAGGCTCAAAAGAACGCACGCACCTCACGAAGCAGGTGATCCTAGGGAGGCAGGATGGGAGGCGCTTCTTGAGTATGTGAACGACACAGGGAGACCTAAAAAATACCCGAAAATGAAAGTAATCAGGATAGAAAGGAAAGAAGTCCGAAATAAGAGCGTAGAACATGTATATACTTTCATCTTCTAGCGTACATTCTTCTTAGCATACTACCTTAGATACTCACAGAGATAGTTCCCTGCCCCCTTAGTATACGGCTATCGAGCCCTAGAACCTTAGGAAACAGACTTAATACAAGAACAGGACATAAGTAGGATAGAGCGCAGCATGATGAAAGGTCTGGCGTAGGTAGACCAAAAATGGGATGTATAAAGAAAGGGTTCTTGCGCCAGACTGGGGAGATGTGAAAGGGCGGGCCTTTACTAAGTTTATAGTTTCATTCGCAATGTACTGTTAGAGCATGACGCTGCCCTGACAAGGTAGCTTTAAGCTTTAAAGCTTTAATGTGCGTATGTATTCAACAGGTGACTAAGTACTGAGTCTTTGGAGCGCATTCCGCCAAGCCACGTTGTGCGGCGGGACTAAGACATGACTCACAGGATCATTTCGTTCCGGAACCAAATGCATCGGAATGGAAGGACGTTGGGAGTGGTTGAGTCCTATTCAAAGCCACTCATAGCATGACGTATTGGGAGGCGCGACTCGGGGAATGACCATCAAACCATGCGTCAGAGGTATGTATGTGGCCACGAGTCATGAATGCCCTGAGGCCGGTAAGGAGCATGGAGGTCCTAAGTAAAGACAGACGGTGGAAATAAGTGACGACACACAAACACATCGATAAAGTTTACAGCACAACGAGGCCTTTTCGCCTTACCCTTGGCGTCAGTGCTCCATCCATGTCCTCGTGCACGAAGGGCCGCAGTAGGAGCTTGAACGTGATTAAGCATCATCGAACACATAGGTTGTCGTTCCTCGCAGTAGTCAGTTGCTTCTTGAGTGTTCGAACTTGATCGCGAGTAGGCTCTACTTGGGAGTTGCTTGGCTTCCAAGTTGCGCACTCTTGCTTCAGGCAAATGACCCCCGCAGCATGATGAAGGCCAATTAGGGCACGCCCCGCGATGGTCGCGGTAACACTTAGGAAGACGCAAGAAGCGCCGGTATTAATAACGGGCGATAGAGTGCCCTGAGCTATGTATTTGGCTGCATGTTGTGCCACAAATACGTCTCTGGACTATTATAGGTGTATTAGGAAAGGGTCCTGATACTGTTTGATCATCTTGTTGGATGTGATGCCGATGCATTCAGTTGCCAAAAGCGTGGGCATGATACATATACCGGAACGCCGAGTTTCGGGGGGATTGCTGTCAAAACGCGTATCTGCGCGTACGTGGACAAACACCCTGATTCCGTGTTCCTGTCCGTCTCCGAGCATCAAACTGAGGAAACTGAGGAAACTAAGGATAGATATCTAGACATTGATAAATTGTCGGGAGCGCTCTTTTTTGAGTGAAAAGTCGCCAAGTTGTATTATTGGCTGCAGTCCGTCAGGCAAGTTATCGAGGACTGGCTGAGGTCTTTGTTTTATCCTTCTCGACATCTGTTTGGGGTGGATTTGAGTTGATGAGACTTGATGCGGAACGGTGATGCGGTGATGAAGTTCCCAGAGCTTCTCATAATCAAGGAAGGATCAGAGGGGGAGACTCGGAATCAAAGCAGATGCGGGGGAATAGGAGCGCAGGGTCTAATCTCTGAGCCTAGGGCATCATAGATGAAGCCAGAATCGGTGATAGGGAGACCCCGAAACGCGCATGAAGCAGAGGTATGCTATATGACTGAGGGGCTGCCATGAGAAGGTCTACTTTGGGACTGATAATGTTCATAAATACATAGCAGGTAGAATCCCATATCACAACTGTGATGGGGATCAAATATATGTCAGCCAAAGTCAAGCCCGAGCTTGGGACGGTTTGGGAGCTGCAAGGCGAGCGTCGGGGGAGGATCTTAGAAGACCTGCAACGTGTAAGCGAGGAGAAGGGCGAGATTGCAGACTTGTAGAGAGACCAGAAGTCGGCACGTGTGCATCTGGCTAAGATCTGAAGACGACAAAAGAATCAAACTCCGCCCGTCCGAGTTCTTGGGATCAACGCCAGAAGCCGAAAATAGCACTAGACCGTTCTCGCTTTCTATTATATATATAAATCCTCCCTATTCCTTTCCTCTCCATCCTTTTCCCCCTCCCTTTCCTTCAACTCTCCCAACCGCCTCCTCCCGCCTCCTTCCACGCCATGTCCATCCTCGGTCGTGCTCGCACTCGCTCCACCGATCCTAGTTCTCCTAATGCAAAAGCTAAGGCCAAGGCACCTCTCTACCCGACAACCTCCAAGACCAGCAGCGTCTCGCATGCCACCGCAAACGCTGGGATACGTCTTTCGATAGGCGGCATCGCCAACATGTTCATTAAACTACGCCACCTTGAACGCCAATCCAAGAAGCCGTACACCATTACATGCAGCTCAGGCGCCGAGCCCCTGACACACCCTTGCGTTCAAGCTGGTCGTCAGGCAAATGCCAAGGCACCTCTAATTCACAAGGATACCTACGTTTGCGCGGGGAATGGAGGCGTTGACGTCGTCCGCCTTTTGCGCGCGACGAGAACAGCCTTGATAGAAGAGGCATCCAGGCTTGGTGCCAATGCTCTTGTGGACGAGAGGTGAGGTTTTCATAGCGTCTACGTTTAACTTTATTCACTGAATCTGTAGATGGTCATATGTTATCAATGAGCCCAAACATCGACTGCGAGGGCAGTTCAAAGTCCACGTATGTTCATTCCCTCAGTCATTCACGACCCTGATTTAATTTGCGGCGCCACCACCAACAGGTTCAATACTCTGCCTCTGCGATCCAAGCCAATTGCCACGATACTCTCCAGCCTGTAGCCATGGACAAAATCAAGGGCGTACCGGGACTCATGACTGTCATCAGCCGCAACGGTGAATGAATGCCCTTCCACCCGCCTCCTGAACTATGACATCTAGAAACGCAAACAATGAACACATGAAGCTTTAGGATTCCCCACCTCCTTTCCTCGCACCTGCACCAGTGCATCCACCAGTAATCCACACAAATGTTTGGCATAATTCTCCTATCCTGCACCCTATCTCCCCTCTCGCGCTGAATTCCGACCGGACTTCGGAATGGGCTACTTCACCCCGAGCTATTCTGAACAGGCTAGTCAACTGCCTGTCTTGGTCCCTTCACTCTCAAGATGTACAGTCAACCCTCCCTTTTCTTCCTTGCATTCTTTTGCTTGCCATCCCTTCTTTCTTGTACCATCATACATGCCTCAGAGCGCTACTATTCTCCATACCAGATTCATACGCCCTCAGAAAAGCGATCTAGTAATTGCGCCTATTGTAATATTATAACTTGCCAACGACTTTCATTCCACTCTTCATTTCTTGCAAATTTTTTTTTTTTGGCTTAGGTGTTTGTCGGACAAAACGGACTCTTACTCGCACATTCTTTATTTTTGCAACTTCGATCCATTCGTACTCTATCCGATACTACTGTTCAAAGGAATACTAATGCAGTCTTTGAATTCGCTACCTTGCGAAAACATAAAGAATCAATTATATACCATGTATAACAAAAAAGTTTTGAAACAGATGATTACTGCATCTTTACACATTTGCTATCTACATAAGCCTCTGAACCAAAACCCATACAAATATCCACGGTACGATCGGTATCCAACCCTCATATATTTTCACGTCCCTATCTCTGCGTGAGCTGGTCGATCAGGACACCAATACATTCATATTTCCATTCTTCGAAACTTCACGAGCTTCTATCTCCCATCTCACCTTACATATCCCCCGGCAATTCCACACGTCATCGCAGCAGCAGTTTGCTCACCACCCTGGCGGTGGTCCCTGTCCGTATCCGCCATGTCTTCCATGCTCGTGATGATGATGATGATGATGATGATGTCCATGGCCATAGGCGTCACCAGGTTCGCTACCAGGAGCACCAAACGGAGGCAACGAAGGGGTTGAAGGGAACCCAACCCCACCAAACGGTTCCGGCGCGCCACCGGGAGCAGCAGTCGGGAACCCAAATCCACCAGGCCCAGGTGGGGGACAATCCCGAGAAGCAGGAGCACCAGGGAACGCAGGGGCAGGGGGCGGGCCAGAGGGGGGAGGGAATGATGAGAACCCTCCAGGCCCTCCTAGCCCACCAGGCGAGGTCGGTGCTGATCCATGGAAATTGGGGAACGGAGGGGGAGGAGAAGAGGTGCCCCCAGGGAAGGAAGGCGGGGAGGAGGTGCTATGTGAGACTGGAGGTGGGGCGTATGAAGGCGCATATCCACTACGCTGCGGCCCTTGGAATCCTCCCGCATGCCCTCCAGGTGGAGGGTTCATACCAGGATAAGATGAAGTTGGTGGGGCACCCGAAGGGGGTGGATATGCACTTGGTGCACTACCCGAATATGAACTAACAGGAGGGGGTCGTACAGCACCAGCGCTCACACCAAAGAACTCCACAGCTTCTCCAGGACCAGGAGCGGCCTTGGCAGTTCCAAACCCAGTCGCATTGAATAATGCCTGCGCTCCGGGAACGTTCTGAGCGTACCCCGCAAGTGTGTGTTGGAACTGGTGTGCCTCTGTCACAGCAAATGAACCTTGTGCAGCGGGTGCACCGCCTTCTCCAGCAAGGCGAACATTCTCATGGTTTCGTACTGCGTTCTTTCCAAGGCGCGATAGGATGGACTGTTGCTTGTTTCCTAGACCTTGGAACCAATCACGCATAGTTTGTAGCATCTCACGCTGGATCTTGGAGTTAGGGTTATGGAAGTCGGGGTGGAACCTGGGAGATGAAGGTGATGAGGTCAGTCCTCGGTGACGAGCGAGGTACTACGTACAAGCATTGAAGAATATCTTCAGTAATAGCATGAACGTTCTCTGACGGGTTGTCCCAAGCCTTGACGACAAGGATGACTGCGTGCTGTACGATCACCTTGGCAAGTCGGCCAGCGGGCTCATTAAGGATAAGGTTCTGTCAATGTGTCAGCCAAGTAAAGATATGGGAGGATGCATAACGAACGAAATGGTCTTTGCTCAGGAATGAATGCGTGGGGTCGGACTATGTGGCATTGAGTCAGGATCCATTGCAAAGTGAGGGTCCAGAACATACGGCGCGAGGGTCATTGAAGACTTCATATTGGTCATGAGTGTCAATGACTTCTCCGGAGACGGCTGCTAAACTAGTAGTCGCAGTCTTGAGAATGGGCTTGAGGAATGGCTAATTCACGAGTCAGAGTTAATTTCTGTGGCGTGTGAACGACCGCAGTACCTCAAGGGTTGTGAAGACGAAGACTAGAACATCACCTTAGCTGAATCCCCGAAGTGAAGCCGAACTATACGCACCAGAGATACCATCCATAATTTTCTCAATCAACGGACCCAATCCAGGAATCTTCTCGATCGTTTTCGAGATCTTCTTCACAACTATGTTCTTCAATTAGTCGTCGCTCATTCCAGCATGGACGTGTAAGCGTACCCGAATCCCTGAATGTCAGCACCTGCCAAAGCACCGCATGTAGCTCCTGCGGACTCATTTCTTCTGGCCTCTTCCCACCGGCTGCAGGTCCGGCCCGGATCCTCTCGATTGCATCTATGTCCCTGCTCATGTCCCCACTGTCGCCGCCTGGGATTGAAGTGAAGAGCTGACGAAGGACGGAAGCAGGGTCAGACGGAACACCTCCAGGCCCAGAACGAGTAGATTGTTCGATGGATTTGGAGCGCGCACGGTCAAGTTCACGATTAAGATCGGTTACGGACGCCTATCAAAGTGAGAGCATTAGACATATCGTGGGTCACAGAGACGTCTGCAATGCTTACTTCGCTCTAGAATGCAGTAGAACTTGAGTTAAGTTCAATCCAGAAGAAGAACGCATCATCTTACCAAGTGATCACTTGCCTCTGGTGTGGCTTTAGCGAAGGGAATCGGAGTAAATATATAAATACGCACCTCCGAGAAGAGAGTGAATAAAGTCGCTTGAACCGAATGAACCTGAGGGTGGTCGTGAGAACACGTTCAACTCTCCAACAGTCAGCTTACCAGTCACGATGGGAGCAACCCATTTTCCGTTAGGAGCCTGGATCCTCACTTGATCACCGACATGCAGGAACACTTGTTGGTGTCCCATAGACGCAAGTGCCAGCTCGCAAAAGTTGGAGTGGGCTGGGAAGTCTTCCAGCGTATGCAGCTGCAACACATATGAAGTGAATATATGCGTCATAAAAATTTTGAAGGGACGCACAGCTTGGCCTAAGAGCCTATATGCTTCATACTCATCTTGTTTCCTCCCCTGGGAACGGTGCTGGCGACCGATATGTATGCACCTCTCCAAGGTGCGACGAACAAGAGCCTTCGATGTATCCCACTGACCATCCTCTGGTGAACGTTCATAAGATACGAGTATAGATAGATACAGAGTGCAGGCATACCATTGGCAATGTAGTTTTTCATACCGGTCCGGTAGTCAATCTCGAGTTCCCGTGGCTGTTCACAGTGTTGGCAAACTACATCACAAAACATATCAAAGTAACGTACGTCAACTGGGCCGCGAAGTCCTGGGTGGTATCTTCTTGCATCTTCGCCGTCCCCATAACCTTTGGGATTGTCTATGTGTTCGGTCTAATCGGGAATGAGTAGGCGAGAGTAGCTTAGAGAAGAATTGGACTCACAGGGAGGTAGCAACCTAATCGTTCGGCGGTGACTTCGAATTCGTTGGTCGCATAACCATGAGCCTAGACTGGTGAGCTAAAAGCCAGGGAAAGACGCCCTCGGAGACGCACAAGGAAGCCAAGAACCATGCATAGATTGATAATAGTCTATTTCGGGTTCAATATATGCGTGCAACAACCAGAGTGATTGGCGTTGACGAACCTGAAGCTGAACTTTCTTGAGTGATGCGATATCAACAGCCTACACAAACGTCATATCAGATACGATGGTTCAACTCATGGCGT
Source organism: Podaxis sp. C-F-92630 (assembly GCA_018524945.1). Lineage (NCBI taxonomy): Eukaryota > Fungi > Basidiomycota > Agaricomycetes > Agaricales > Agaricaceae > Podaxis > Podaxis sp. C-F-92630. The sequence goes on from JAEUWS010000138.1 coordinate 69,602, forward strand.
GGGGCGTGCACCAACATACCTGGCTGTAGTCACGAAGCCAGTTACTACGGCACGAGGGTGATCAGTGACGATAAGATTGACTCCGAAGTGGAGACGGATCGCACCCAAAGTAAACACGCTTGATATCTAGACCATTGAATTTGTGTCCTTTGCTCAACATTGCGGTGAGTGCAAAGCCGCCGCCTGCACCGCGCTTGATAAGTTCAGCTAATATATCTTCCTGTACATGGTGTTAGGATGGCCGATGAGGAACCAAACACTCGACGGACGATATCACCATGACGGAAGGCTTTGCCCTCCATGTAGGCGAATCTATCTCAAGGTCAACTAATTTCGGGCGCCTCACAAATAGAAGACAGCCTACGAAGGAATGTTGCCAGCCCCAAAGGCATAGACGCCATTCTCAGAGAGGCAGAAGGCAAATATGACGAGGAGAACAAGGAAAAAGGTGGTATTGGAAGCCATGAACGCTAGTTAGAAAGGGGTGGAAAGTGGGAGAAAGGACGAGGTAGAAAGCACAGGCTTATAGACGTATGTGCATCCCCAGACGGATGCTTACGAAGGCTATGTACATCCTGTGTTGATGGTTATCGTGGAGGACGTGGGCGTCTATTCCCGGAAGATGCCGGAGACGATTGCGTACATAATTTTTTGGTTGCTTGACCTCTGTTGACCACCTCGACGCCTCCCATCCCCATCGCCTCTGCTTGCTTTCTTTATTTCCATTTAATCTTCCCGTGAGTATCTGTTTTCCTATCTCAATTCTCTCTCTAACCTCCAACAGCATGTCTTCTTCTACATCCTCGTCCACCATCCACCAAAACGTCGTTCCTTCCGAAGTCGGATGGCAGTTTGTTCCCCAGTACTATACTTTTGTCAACAAACAGCCAGGTCGTTTGCATTGCTTCTACACAAAATCCTCCACCTTTGTCCATGGTACCGAAGGAGAGGAGAGCAAACCTTGCTTCGGTCAACAGGTCTGTCTTTTTTGCCCTTTCCACAGCCTTCATTCCCTATTATGTGTCGATTGACGCGTCTCTGGCCTCGTTGCCGTTGTAAACTGCCGCCCATTCCCGTCTTTCTCGCTCGTCTTTGCTAGATCCATCCACACAGCCTTGCTGACCAATCATCTCGCATATTCAGGAAATCCACCAGAAAATTACTTCCATCGGTTTCCAGGATTGCAAGGTTTTCATTCACTCTGTAGACGCCCAGGCTTCTGCAAATGGTGGTATCATCATCCAGGTCATTGGTGAGATGTCAAATCGTGGTGAGGCTTGGCGGAAGTTTGTCCAAACTTTCTTCCTGGCCGAGCAGCCTAACGGCTACTTTGTCCTCAACGACATCTTCCGCTTCTTAAAAGAGGAAGCTGTCGAGACTGACGAGGCTGACGAGGCTGCTGAATCTGAGGCTGCACCCTCCGAGCCCACACCCGCCCCCGCTTCTGAGACGCCGCAAACACCGGCCCGTGAATCCTCACCCCCTCCGGCCGCCGCCGTTCCTTCCCCCGCTCCCTCTTTCCCCACCGCTGTCGAAGAACCGCCTACCAATGATGTCCCCGAACCCGTTCCGCAACCTCCCACCCCGGCGCCGGAGCCGGAGCCCCTCCCAGCCGCTTCTCCTGCTCAACCCAACGGTCACACAACTGCCCCCGAGCCTGAGAAGCCCACCCCAGCTCCTGCTGCGCCTGTCCCGCCCGCAGCTGATGAGTCTCCCGCCCCTACACCAGCTCCTCAACCCACCGCCCCCGCTCCTGCTGCTGCTCCTGCGCCTGTTGCCCCTACTGTCACCCCTTCTCAGCCTGCTGCCCCTGCCCCTGCCCCCACCCCCGCTGCTCCTCGTTCATGGGCTTCACTTGCAGCCTCAAATCCCAAAAAGTGGGGTCCCACTGTCGCGCAAGAGTCGCGGGGAACCACTGAGACACCTGCCAGCCCGGCCCCTAGCAGTGGTACACAGACTCCTGCCATCGCCCCTGTTGCTGCTCGCGGACCTCCGAGCAGGTCTGAACACCCTGCAGTCCAGGCCGCCCAGGCTGTAAACACCGCTCAGTGCTTCATCAAGGTACGTCTTGTTGCAAATTTGCGGTTGCAGTTTCCCTCATGCAGTTTCATTTAGGGTGTCGTGGATCCAATTACACCAGCTGCGCTCACCAATGCCTTGACTTCGAAGTTTGGTCCCATAAAGGATCTGGACATTGTTCGTAGCAAAGCGTGTGCTTTCCTCGAGTTCTCGTCAGTGGAAACTGCCCGCCGCGCAATTATTGCCAGCTTGAACCAGAACCAAGGCGGTGAAGGTGGTGTGTATGTCGATGTTGGAACCGACACACCTCTCAGAATCTTCATCGAGACCAAGAAGGAGCGTGGTGACAGGCCTACTCCTCGTCCACGAGGCGGTGCTCCTGGGGTTAACGGTGAAGGACGAGGACAGGGTGGTTACCGTGGTCGGGGTACTGGTAGGGGTGGTCGCGGTGGACCTCCCGCCGGCAAGTAAACTTACACCCTTGGGCCGTTAGCTGGGGAGCCGACCATTCGGCAAGTCGGAGGGTGACGAGGCCGTTGGTGGATCAGGTGGACCTTTTCTCCTTTTCTCTGTTAGCAACGTGATTAGATTTTTTTTGCATGGACGATGACGCAGGTGCCTTGTTCTACATGGGTGGAAGGTAGAAGATAGTGGGTGGGTTTGACTGTTATTGTGGTCCCTGTTTAGTGTTGGGTATCCACCAACCTAAAAGCTATCCTTGTACGCTGTCCGTCCGTTTCATTGCATGCATTGTATACGTCTGTACGTCTTTCACGCTTCACGCTTTGTTTTTCATGTTTCTTTTTCTCTCTCGTTTTTGGGTGTGTATGCGTCCGTTGTTCCTTTACTACGCTCCTTCTTTACATTAGCTTTTTTTTTGTTGTGTTTTTGCTCAAATTCAATTTCAGTTTCCTGCCGCATCATTTGCACCAGCATTAGCTGGATTGTGTTTTCTTTTTGCCTCCTTGCAGTTCCGCTGTCTATGCTTTTCATATATGCATATCCATGCCCATCCTATGATAGCTGCATATACAAACTCATCTTGTTCAGCATCAATTGTCAAACTTAGGTTTGAAGCTCTTGGATTGGAGGTCACACGTCCAACGATACATGGTTGATACTTCACCTTATTCTATTTACAATATCTCGCGGAACTGGATCGGTGTTCCATCTTCAAAGCTTCGGCTTCAATAAGTTACAGGAAGCTTAGGCACAAGACTTGTGCAGCAGCCCACGCGCACTCGTGTCACCGAGACCATGATATACCGAACGCGACTTACGTCTTTGTCCTGGCCTATTCTCACTGTGACGTACATTTTCAACAACGATCGGCTAAAGGACTCTACCTGCTGGCCCATATGCAACTGGCCACGCACGACGGAGAGAATGCGATCTCACACCGAGTCCACCACTACGATATGTGTTCAGCTGCTCTAACGGCCCGAGAAATCTACGAATATAAGCTGGATTCACTGTCACAAGAAGTGAGCGTATCCACCAGGTGTTTGTGTAATACTTTCCCACACTTGGCCCGATAGTAGTTCCGATGTCGAGGAATGACTTGTGCTTGTTGAAGCGCAGTTAATAACCTGCCTGTAGTGAAGGTAACCGCTGATATAAAGGAATTTCTGTGGGAACTACTTGCGCATTCTAGATATCCCCAGCAATGCCTTTTTTCCACTTCAACGCGGCTCCAATGGACAGTCACCATAAGACCCGAAATGGGTTGGGTCTTTCGAGCAAAGACGATTGAATGAAAATGGGACCACTCGTAGGCCCCACATGGAACAGTCCTAATACCAATATTGGTTTTTGGGTCCCCAGCCTAACCCGCAACAGTAGTCTACTTGCCGGGAAATGAAGTAGCCAACCTCATGTGGGCAGTCAGATATCGGATCTGATATGCTACGAGAAAACCCACACCCCTATTTATAGCTCGCAGAAGCGGGCAGAAGCGAAATGCAATGCGGCAAGAAATATTGCCACTACGAGTACGAGTCATCCCAGAGTCGGGTATACACCAGAATCGAAAAGAAAAGTTCGGAAGCGAAGGGGATCCGAACGAGCACAGGAGGTATGACGGCTGATAACGGGGCTGGTGCCCGCTGTTTGCTCCGGCAGTTGGTAAGGACTGGCGCTGAACCGCCGCTTTCCCGCACCGCCCCCTGAATGACCTGTATGAGTCAAATATCCTCAGACACCTCATGTTTGTGAGCTACCCCTTCATGTAATCCCCGTTAATTGCTGAAGTCATTTATAAACAGCAAACATCTATTATGTGAGAATAATGGGTGTACCGCTGAATGAGGCCTCAAAGTTCATTTACGCGAACAGTGGTCTCGACACTGAGCCATGAGGTGACGTGGTATCAAGTAGAGTCTTCTGGGGATCGCAGCGGATCGTTATCAATGACAATGACTTCATCTACAGTCACAAGTCAGTGTGGTCCTATATGACACTATACATAGTACGTATGTACCAGTGGTGCTTGTACCTTGCATAGTGATAATTCTCTAAGGAATGTGAAGGGCTGGAATTACAAACAACGTAACAAGAAAACGAGGGATGGCATTAGAACTATGCCTGCGCTATAGCATCAATCCCTCAGCTCTTGAATGGCTGGAGGCCGACTCTGGATATACCTCAAATCAGACCACCATAGGGAGCCCGAACACACACAAGAAAATTCCGCAGAATATTCAAGGTTTAGAGCTCGGAAAAACGGCCCCTCCGAGCATTTGTGTATTCAAATATTGAGACATATGTCAGTAAAATTCTAGACTATCCACCTGCTACTCAATATCCAACAGGCCAAGTGCACATCGGTAGATCCTGGGGGCGGGACCTGATGCCCCCGAAACTAGACCCCGACCTGACTACCGACGCGCTAGCTGAGGGATTGGCGAAGGCCGGCGTCCGTTGTGTAGCACTCCGAGTGCCAGGCCGCTATCTCGCCGAATCAAATCCTGACTTGTTCGGTTGTCTTCGGTTCCGAACATTTCTTCTCGTTTCTGGTCCACCCCGATGTCACCCCCTCCCGGAAATCTACTGCCTCTGGCCGCGATCGTCCGCACTGGAGGAACGCACTGATTGGCAATCACCTGGGCAGCCATTCTTCTTGTGGTCCAGGGTCATGAACCGCGACCTGGTTACTGTGTACTTCCTGCCATCGTTGCTCGTTATCAACCTCTCCCTGGTGTCAATCTACCCCTCCCCCTGACCACATTCGAACCAAAGTCGAATCCACGTAAACGCCACAATCGTATTGACAGCCAAAGATCTGGTCCTGGCGTACTCACGACCTTCACCCGCTTCCCTTATCATCAAGTAGCCTTCCCAAGCTTCCATTCCGACCGCACACGTCCCTGTGATCTCCCAGCGGCCTGGAACCCAGTCGCGAATTTTACTACACCTTCAACAGGGCCACCTCAACACCCTCAGGTATCGCTTGTTATAATCAATCAAATCTCTGATTCTGGTTCATCTCCTCCCTTACTCACCTCTGTTGGTTAAGATTGATCTACGCGTATTGAACAACCCAACAGAGCGCCCAGTCCCATGAGTTTGCTCGCCTTCCCCTATCGTATCCCCATTACGCTTTCTCTACAAGTAGAAACGCCCTTCGAACGGGCCTCCGGTTTGAATTGGTGTTCATGGGAACGGAACCGCATGTGGAGGTTGGGAAACATGTTTCCAGGTGAAATACGGAGCAGACGGTTCGCCAGGGATGAGAGATATTCCTAAAAGCCACCTATGGACGATGGTATTAAGGCCCGGACTTAAAACGTCCACTTCTGATTTGTTATCTTTTCCAGCAATAATAAACAACTGATCCAAATGCCTCCCATGCAACAATGCTCAGGTGACACGCCTTTCTTCGTACGTATAACTATTCTCGACTGCGGATCCTGAACTTCGCATTCGGTGGGCGTTCCTGAACTTCTTGACAATTCTGATATTCATTTCCCATTATTTTTTCCCTCTATAATCATTCTCTTCCTTTCGTGGCCCCGTCCGCTTGACCTTACCCGAGCTAGCTCTTTCTGGAACTGAAACTTATCTCATCTGCACAACATTAGACGGTGTCGGGAATACAAGACCGAAGAATATTAACTGCGTTCACACACTACCAGCTTAGGTGATGGTGCGCCGGCTGAGATACCTTTAGACAGGCTCAGATCTGTTGTTAGTTTATGTTTTCCCAGAGATGAACAAAATTGCAATGTTTCGTATTCGAAAAGACCCTCCTACAACACCCAGAATTAGACAGGCAACAACACGACAAAGTCAACCCTAGGACACCAGAAATACAAAGCACATTAACTATGGAAGGGAATATTTCAGTTCGTTTACGTGTCAGTTCATCAAAAGAAAGGGAACCAGGAAGGGTACTCTAAAACCAGGCCATGAATGTAAAACAGTCATTCATCCAGAACTTGCTCAACAAGCTGTGGGTGAGTATAAGGGACAGTAAGGAGAGAATCTTCGATGTTGAATGGCGAAGAAAAGAATGGAGGGACCCAATCATGTCATGTGCAAGCCGCGGTATCCTTATATGGGAAGGCAATTGATTGCGGTCGGGTCGAAGGATGATTATGTGATAGGAGCGGGTTGGAAGGACATGATCTCTTCGTAGAGAAGTTCTTTCAACTGCTCTCGGCTGATATCATCCTTGTGTACTGTCGAACAAATGATATGAATACCGAGTTGACGGACCTGGCCGGCAAACGGGAGAAAGAAACGTACGATCAAAATCAAAGAACGCAGGATCAAGAGGGGGCGCGACAGGTTCGTCATCAGGATCATGCTATGGATGACAGATAAGAACGGACGAATGCCAAAGGAAATAATAGATGACGCACATAAGCCTCCAAGTAGGGATGGGCAAGTGCCTCTTCAACGGTGATACGCTTCTTCGGGTCGAAAGTCTGTGGTACAGGAAGGTGGATTGGAAAGATCACATCATCCCAAACATCAGAATTTCTGATATTTGGTAACATTCGAGATAACTCGTCACTTACCAAAGTCTTGGTTAAAAAATCAACGGCTAATGGGTTTGCGTTTGGGAAAATCTGTGCAAATGGTCTCTTCTTGCGGAATGGAAGAGCCCGGATGTAGTCACGTGATCGACGTGTCGTAATGGCATAGAATTCGTCCAGTGTGGGTGTACCCAAGACGTCCAGAATTAGGGTCAATTGGTGATGATAATCTCGTCCTGGGAAGAGCGGCTTTCCGGAAAGCATTTCGGCAAGGATACAGCCAACCGACCACACGTCAATAGCCTAAAAGAGTCAAGCCGCATGAGTTTCAAAGGCACGGCGACAATTATGATTCATGGGCTAACCTTGGTGTACTGCTTGAAAGTCAGCATGATTTCTGGCGCACGGTACCACCGGGTTGCGACGTATTCAGTCATGAAGCCAGTTTCAGTACCGGAGGGTTCTGCAGTCTTGACAGATCGCGCAAGGCCAAAGTCACAGACCTTGAGATCGCAGTTGGCATTCAGGAGGAGGTTTGACGGTTTGAGATCACGATGGATGACGTCCGCCGAGTGTAGGGCTTTCAGCGCGCGCAGAGTTTGATAGATGAAATATTGGGCATGATCATCGGACAGGTCTTGCGTTCGAATGACGCGGTGCATGTCTGTCTCCATCAACTCCTGAATCACTGACATAGGACGATCATAAGCCAGCGCAGGAGATGTAACAAAGACGGGACGTACAGTAAACCTCCTTGAAGGCCTCCAGCGAAGGTGGCTTGATGATATCGAGGATCGAGATAATCTTTGACAATAATATGAGCAGGCGACAAGTGGGATACCAAAAGGTGACCAACATTTTCGCTCACACCGGACTCGCTCAGGAACTTCAACAGCTTAAGCTCTCGCAGTGTCCGCAGACAGAACATAGAGTGATCAAACGGCGCGATCTTCTTGATGGCAACCTTGCGGCCACTAGGTCGGTGCACGGCAGAGCAAACGATGCCATATGCTCCTTCACCGACGACATCGAGGACCTGGTATTGAGTTCCTGTGTGATATAAACATTTGACCACAGTTGAACGGTAAAAGGACGAGACTTGCCAACGTTGAACCGGACCTTGCGAGGAGCAGGTTGGGCAGCGGAGGCGGCATGACTGTGGCCTTTGCTCTGTTGCCTTTGCTGTGTCTGAGCCTGGGCAGTGGTTGTCTCAGGCATGGTTGTGGGCGATGATGGTGGTGGTTGAAAGGAGAGTGGGGGTCAAGAGGAGGGCCAGGCGAAGATATAGCGGTGTGGACAATAACAAAGGCGATCACAACAAAAGTTTATGTATCCCTATGCCGTAAAAATACACACTCACATATTGGGGACAACACGCTTCCATCTTCCTTTCCCCCCCACGCCCACGTCCTCCGCATCTCCAATCACCGTCCGAGGCATAGCGTTGCCTAAGCATTTCCATAGTAACCTATTCCCGTTGTTATCCCCCAAACGGAAAGCTGGATATTCTTGACGCTCAACCTTCTACCCTGGAAATCATTTCCGCATCGCCGGAAACTGCAGGTTGATTGATGTGCCTTTCCCAATCTAGTACATCTCCCCTGAGCTTTTGTCTTTTCATCTCAAGTATCCTTGTCCTCTCCCGTATGTTCGTTTCTCGAACAAGGCGCCAATCGATACATTGCTATCCACCTATGCTCGTACGGACTAACGAAGTCTCCATTTAGCATCAAATGCATCAAAACTTGGCCATGGTTGAAACCTCCCCCGTTCATCTGCCAAAATAGCCATGCTGTACACGTCTATATTTCACTTGATTTGTGATGCAACCAGTGCATTACCTGCTTGGTAGTGATGATGACCTTCCACTGCTTGGGAACAGGCGCGCTTTCGTCCTAGATGTGAGTCTCTATTGCGAGCTTTGACCGACAGGGACTGCCCCGTCGGAAAACTATGTAGCCGAAACCCGTTGACCCCTCCATATTGCGCTGGTGGCTGTTCTCAACAGCTCACCGCAATTGAACCCATCCGAGCACCCCCGTGATGCATCGATAGTCAATCTTCTCCTTGAGCTTGACATCCAGCTTTGTCACTGTTTCACGGGCGAAACATCGAAGTTTTCCGGACACACCCCAAGATCATGGATTTATCCTCATCTTCAACTCTTTGCGCCATGCCTTGGCAACCACACAACAGATTGCTCTTACGAATTCTATTGATAACCTATCGCCACAAGGCTCTTGACACCTTTAACTGTATCTCCACGCGGTTACTCTCCTGGCAATACTCAGCGTGAGCCATGACGTTCCGCCGAATAGCCGTTGCGTCATTGGTTGCTCCCAGTGACCCTCAAGTGCCGCAGGTAACATACCGTTCTCTGAAGGTTGCCGTGTCGGTGGCTATTTTCGTTACCAGGGATATTACAGCTGAAAAGATAGCCACTCATCTGGTTCTCAGGCGAGCTGATGACTTGTTGGATTCCTTTACCCATGATGCGACTTTACCGAACTTTATAGTAAGAGGCATCTAATGCATCCCCACCTAAACTGCGCTATTGCAGGCATGGAAGTCTTGTGTTCAACAAATCGATCAAACGATGGCCGATGGCTTGGACCAAGACCTGATTCGCGGTGCAGTTTTCATTCATGCTCCCGTATGTTAATCCTGTTCAGAGGTAGGTGGCATTGTTTCATTAACATCATTTCTCGAAATTACCGGAAACGAACTCGATCATGAATAGAACACTACGTATCACCCCGTTCGCAACTCACTTGTGGCGCACTAAACGGTGAAAGACACAATGGAAGAATAACATGCTAGTGGAACACGTTTTACTCAATGACTGCTAGATTTACCTAGGGCGAGGATCACCCTTGGGATATATCCCTCCGCCTTGCACCGCTAAACACGCTATTATTCCTTCGTACAACTTGCTCATCATGTATTGGCAACACTCAACAGGGCCACACTTCCTAGCTTGTCCAACCACAAATCAATGCTAAAGATTCGTCATGATTGATTAGCCTGCTGTTGGGAGAGAAGTCCATCATCTAAAATTTTCACGACATCGTTTCATTTCCGAAAGTGCTAAACTGATACCCGGACATAGCACACCGAATGAAACACCTTCCCCTGTGTTGCTTATCACAATTATACAGAAGAGTCAAAGATCAGCGAATGAAGTAAATATCCGCCATTGACACTATCGAAGTTGACATGCTGGATCCAGGGTCGAGAATGACTGATGCGACGAGGGTCCTACAAAAGTTAAACACCCTCTGCAAAGAAACAAATATCTATATAAGTAGCTTTGCTGTGCGGCCGTCCAAGTAATATTTAGCTAGTCGGATCACTATCGGGCAGCGAGACTATATATAAACAACATTGAGACTCTAAGCTTCAACACTCAATCCCTCTGTTTCGACAATATGTCTCCGTTGCTCACTCTGCGTCAGTCGAACTCTGGTGCAACAAATTTTTTGCTCATTCTCATCCTCAACACCACGAACATGTACAATGAAGGAAATCCAAAAATAAATTTACAACGACTTCGCCAAGAAGCCAACGGGTTTCTGCAACCACCTTTTAGGCAAGAGCTTGAAGAACAGCGGTGTAAGCGGGCTTGGGGTTGTAGTTGTCGTCGTACAACAGAGGGTGGGTGCTGGCGCGCCATGAGTCCTAAAGAAGAGATCCTTGGTTAACAACCGAACACGACATACAGGGCCAAGGGTGCGGTGTGAACTCACAACATCAGCGACACCCCAGGTAGTGATGCCAATGCACTGGGAGACCGCAAGGCAGGCCTTGACGACAGTGGTATAGTCGCTGGGAGATGCATCAGCAATGTCGAGCTCAGTGATGGCGACCTCTAGACCAGTGCCAGCAAGGGCAGTAAGGGCAGCTTGGACACCGCCAGCACCACCAGCCTGTGGGATCAGAAGCGTCAGAGGAATGGGATTATTAAAGAGCGAGAGGTATTGGTACATACGCTCAAGTGCATCTGTGTACCGATACCGTCGATGAGGCGGGTTCCGCCAGTGTTGACGCTGTTGACGACCCTGATGATACCCTGGACCTTGGCGTTGTTGGAGTCAAGGTTGTAGTCATTGATGTAGAGCCTTTAAGGCAGTTCAGATCGGGTCTTGTGGAGGTAACTCCGGAATACTTACTTGGCGGTGCTGTCAGCACTCCTTGCTGCCTGGAAGGCAATCTTGACGAAGTCCTGTATTCAACGTTTTTAAGTCACCGATTCCAGTTGAATTCATCCGAAGAAAAACATACCGCGCCAAGAACATTGTAGAAGACGGAGGAGCGGTAGCTACCATCTTCGTTCAAGATCTCGCTGCGGACAGTGGTCAACATTCTCTGCAACAAATTCAGTACTTCGGGGAGCTTACTTAACGACATCCCACTATAATATACGGAGGTAAAAGGTGAGAGAACTATCAGGCGATGATCCGGCGTTGCACTTACAGCTGCAAGAATAAGTCAGCTTCGTAATTTAACCTGAAGAGAACCTAAACACGTACCATAGAGCTTGCCTTTATAGCGACCCGCGACATTCGAGATGTGGTTGTTGATGACCGAGGTCTACCAAAAAGTGAGATCTTCAGAACGGGTGATAGAACCTCTCAACCTACAAGGGTAGAAGCGTCGCCAATGGAAGAGACCCAGGAGGGAAGCTGGGAGTGCCAGACTAAAAGGAACACCGTCAGAGGCAACCCGAAAGAGTAAGCAGGAGTATATGCTCACCGAGAGTGTGGCCACGGATCAGCTTGCCGTTGGAGGTGGCCCAGTTGACGAGAGTGTCAGCGTTGCCCCAGTTGAAGCTGCCCCTAGAAGCTAAAGACAACTGTCAACCAATGTTCACAAGTCTAGAATTCAGAAGAACTAACGTTCGATGGCATCCCACTGGGCAAGAGGAAGATGCTTCAGTCACATTTCATGTCAAAGCTCTGCGCTCTGTTACCTTCATGGAGTTTTCCTGTGACGACCATCAGTATATCTGCTAGAGTATAGACAATCGCAAAGGAACCCACTGGAGTAACGCTGCCGAAATCAGATTGCAGCCTGGCAACGTTGGCTGTTTGCCAGCATATGAATCACTGGAATCAACAACGAAGAACCCAAATCAACGAACCAGACTTGTTAAGAGTGCCGGGATCAGCACAAGAACCCTGTAGAGACTATTGTTAGCTCTTTGCACGGAGGCGTGGGATTCGTCTGACGTACGAAGTACTTCTTGCCCTTAGCAACGGTGTTGCCGTGGAGGGTACCAGATACGTTGGTAGGGCTAGGGTTGCTGGTAGTGGTAGTGGTAGTGGTAGTGGTAGTGGTAGTGCCTCCATTGCCGGAGCTAGCTTGGCATCTGCCATGATGGTGTTAGATGCGGACCGTTTGCGCCAGACACGGCATTCTTACTGAGAGTAATAGTCGTTGAAGTAGATGCAGGTGGCGCCAGAAACGCCTGTGGGGTATCGAAGAGTGAGAAAAGGATGTTGTGAGCGGTGCTCAGCACAGCTTACAGGTTGTCTACAAAGGAGTCCGGAGTGAGTAGTTGAAGTTACGGTTGAAGGAGAATAATTACCTCGCCACTGTAGCCGATACCGCCGCCTATAGAAAGGAAACCCCGTTAGTTAGAAATCTCCGGGTGTGCAGTGAGAAGGGACGCGTACATTGGCCCCAGAGGGGAACGGCAGCGGAGGCGTACTGAGCCAAAGCGATGAGAGGGACCAGGGCGATGAGTTTAGACATTTTCCTAGACGCTGTTATTCGACGAATAACTTCTGTGGCCCATCGACAGCCTCCATCTGGTTTATATACCCCGCTGCCCATTCAAAGCCTTTTGCAAATTGAACAGAATGTTTTTTGAACCGCGGTAATTACCCCGTTCGGGAAACGCTAGAGCATTGATTGAATTGAAAGTATGTCTCCTCCGGCACAACCTCGCCACTCGGCAATTAGGAAAGTAATCCCTGCACGCGCCAAGTTGTATTGAGCCCAACTAAATCATAAACGTATGCCTTTAAATCCGTCGAAAACCGTGTTTTGAGTAGGTTTCGTCCAAAAGAGGATCCCTTAGAAGGTATGGATGGAACAGCAGTGACAACCACGTGGTAGGTGTCTTGATGGAAATTAGCCGCTGATGCTTGTTGGTTGGCTCACTTCCACCTATCCCTACCTATCCCTCGAGTCGTCAATACGGGACCGGACTCTGCCGAGTAGTCGAAAGGAAGCGTGAGCGTGATCGAGTCGCAGGTGGTACCCTGTCCGTTGGCGGATCCGACGTTTAGCCTTGAGATTTTCTCGTAGTATGTCACCGAAATCACCAGGCACATAGAATTTGGGAAGTTGGAGTCCATGTATATGAAGATTCAGGCTCGAGTAAGGCAAAATTCGGAATAATTGGCTTATAATGCGTTCCCATTTTAGAAAACTGCAATAGAGTGGCCGGGTAGAAGGATCAATTCGTTGGCTATTGAAGAGGATAAATAAGGATTCTCAACTGACATTCTTGTAGTGCCTTCATGATATCCGTATACTAATGCATTGTTCCATGACGTTCCTGTGTTCGCCAAGGTCAGTCAGATGATTGATGTTATCGCGTGATTGAGAGAATAGATCATCTGGCCGCCGCTGCATAGGTTCCTATACCCCTTGGAGCTCGTTATTCCGAGATATGACGAGTTATATTCCGTTTGAAGCAGTCAAGTATGCCTTCGAGGGCTCAATGACATTTTGTGGGATGCAGAAACATCGAGCCGAATGACTAGGTAGCCAGGAAAATAAATTCAGAATGGTCTACTACGTGGTGGTGAGTACTCGGGAGTTAGAACTTCGGAAGCGAGACTTCTGCAGCACCTTTATCGGTCGCGTCAAACCGAAAAGTAATTGACGTCTAATGCCGGCTTTCATGGGTTTTCTGATGCGGTTGAAAGGAATTTCTCGTGTCCGTGTCCCCACGATGTCAAGTTCCGCTTGGATGATCGTGTTCTTTCGGATTTTATTATTTTGCCGGGGCCAGTCAGAAGCAGTCACCTTGCGCCCAAGGATACGAAATATGGGATGGCGGAAAATTATGCAAATATCCTCAGCCGCCACCCTGAACGTCCAGGATTCGTCGACTGCTATATCTTTCTTGTAATGATTTCCCCATGTATGGCTTGCTTTTCTTTTGTTGTTTGAGGTTGCAATGCGAGGAAACTGGAGTGTTTCTGAAGGCCGAAACAATGTCCTCACTGGGATAGATTATGATGAGAGTGGCAAAGGATCAATGAATATGTGGCTGTGCAATTATTGTAAGGGTGTGACGTGTCCGAAACTGATCTGCCTTCGGACATTGGCCTCGCCAGCACACTCACTCTACCACATCCTATTTCCGCCCTCCCTCCCCTCTTTTGTCTAACAGGGCGTGCATCCTCTTGTCTGTTGTACTTACTCTGTCTGTATCCATGTTAAACTTGTTTTCAGACTTAGACTGACTCATAGCTCCTGACAGACAAGCCCACCGACACACAACCGTCCAAAATGGAGCAACAGCAGAAAGCACCCCCGGAGATCAAAAACGTCGCTCAGTTCTTGCGTAGCGGAAGCTCAGGTCTCAAAGTCCGCGTCGGCGCGCTCAGTGGTAAACGTCTGGACTATTTCAAAGGTGCGTCACATTCCCAAAAAAACCTATCCGTATCACAAGATTAACCTCACATTCTATTCCAGGCAAATCAGCAGTGAAAGCCCTACTCTCACCGGCCTATGCCAAGCTTAAGAACGTGCCAAAAGTAACAACCGAAGCCGAAGCTCTCACAATCCTCTCCGCCGTAAACGCCTTCGCCTTTTTCCTCCGTGTCCAACGTGGTGGTCCTACGGGCTCTTCATCGTCCTCACCCAAGGCACTTCAAATAATCCAAGAACAGCTTTTCCGCCCAGACGAATATTACGCATGGTTCTATGAGGGTTCTCAATGGACCACGTATGCTGGCGGTATCCTAATGGTTGCCATCATGCTCGCTGGCGTCATGTTCCCTCTTTGGCCGCCCATTATGCGTTTGGGCGTTTGGTACCTCAGTATCGGCATGCTGGGCTTAATTGGCCTGTTCTTCGCGATTGCTATCGTTCGGTTGATATTCTACATCATCACCGTCATCGTGGCGAGTCCGGGTATCTGGATATTCCCACAACTCTTTGCGGACGTTGGCTTTGTGCGTGTTCTTTTCTTTATATATCGGCAAACTTCGCTTAACGTATTCAAATATTCTATCAGGTCGAATCCTTTATCCCTCTATGGGAGTGGGACATCCCCAAGAAAAAGTCGAAGAAGAGAAAGAGCGAGAAGGGAGAGAAGAAGGAAAAGGGCAAATCGAAGAAGAATGGCAGTGTTGCAGTGGAGGAGGTCGTTGAAGACTCTGACTCGCAGCCTCTTCGTGGAGCTAGGATTGAGGAGGTCCCAGATGAGGACGCCTGAGCCACTCTTTTTTCTCGCTGTATAGCGCCTTTCTATACCTCGTTCACTTTTCTCTCATCCATCTATTATATCCATTACACCCTGTCTCTACATCCATGTCGCTTTCGACGTCTAATTTATGTGGTTTTAGGGGTGGTTGTACGTGAATTGAGTTCTGCGATGGCCTGGTTCGACGTCTCCACGAGGGCTTGATAACCGATAGTCTTAGCTTGGTTAGTGCTGCGTGCGAAGAGGTCCTTGGCCTTGTTGATATCTCCACCAATCTTTGAATGAAAATGAGAAACACCAGTCTATCGATTGTTCGAGAGAAACTCACTGCTCTCAGGGAAGCCATATTAAACAATTGTACCGCATATGATATCTCACAAATGGGTATGGGCTCTTTGGAAGCTTTGCGGGTGGCCACAACGACTTCTAAACCCTTCATAGCCCATTGTTCAGCCTGCTGAACGGATTCACGCGACAAGTTATTCCGGATGATCATCTCCGAAATACTCGTCATCAATTGGGCACCTAGATACGCTCAATCAGTCAATCAAAAGCGTAGCATTCTATCTTCAGCTGACCTCGGCATCTATCCTCAGGCGTGGTCTCTTGTGGAGGGGGCGGAATAAGGATTGAAACAGCCTGAAGCATCAGGGGCATGGCGAATCTTTATCGCCATTCAATATGCCGACAAATGACGAGCTAGTGGTCACACTTACTCGAGTTTTCCAGCCCGGGAATAGAATGTTCCCAATGCTTCGAAAGGAGCTGCAATGTCGATAGTCGACACCCAATCCGGCAAGCCCAACTCAGCAATGATAACATGGTTGTCACCCTCCTCGTTAGACGTCCGATTTGCTTCCAACGCCGGCACTTCTAAAACGTTCTTCAGCACTGTCTCGACAGCGAACGTCAACCACTTTTCTTCCTCCTCCTTTGGTTTCTCCAACACCTCGCATAGCTCGCCAAGCTTGTATGCCAATGCGACAGCCCTCATTTTCTCGGGGCCAGTCATGTCTTTGATTCCAGCGTCTTGGAGTTGTTTGAGTGCATCAACGTAGACGTCATAAGCTTCGGACTTTTTGTCCTGGCCTTCAAGGACTTCGCCTAGGCAGATGGCAATGCCTGAGGTTTTGAGGTAGGGTTGCGACTTGAAGAGTTCAAGGGGGAGAGTTTTGGCGGTTTCCCATGCGCTGTTGGACGATCAGTTGGTGTGAAAAATAGCGAAAGAATTTGAATGATGCGTACCGCTGGAGGTAGGCGGCACTCGTGCTCAAGTCGGCTTTGTATTTCGCTTTGAGCGCCTCACGTAGATCACCTCGAACCTCTTGCGGCCACATTGTCAAGGTACCATACAGTTCATATCTAACAGTATTTATTCGTTGATTCCACTCAACATATGCGAAGTGGAAAGTATACGTACAATCCATATCCGGTGGCAGCAACACCAAAAACGAGCAACGCAGTAAATAGGGGTGACCATAAACCGCCAGCTTGTGATGTAGAGCCCTCAGTGCTATATGCCCTCCTACTCGACCGGAACGCATTCGCTAGCACCGGCTGACGCGCCGTAGACAAGGTGGGTCTCGGTGCAGACCGCATCATCGTCGCCTGTCTGTGTGCCAATGTCGGCATACGCCCGCTTGAGGTAGCATAGGTTCGGGTTGTGGTCTTGAGACGAGGAAGTAATCTTGCAACGTTCATTGCGAGTTTCAAAGCGGAATATATGATTAATGGAGTGTAGGATTAGGATGGGTGTAGGTATGAAGTAATGGGAGGTGCGGGTGTCGTCGTTGATCGAACGCGAGTGCGGAACGGCTCTCTCTTCGGTGGCTGTGACATTTTTCTTCCGTCGCTATTTTTACCGTGAGAACCTACATATCTCCTGACCTCACATAGCTCACGATCCTGGCAGCCTTAAGTCATCCCCCTTCCTTTACGATTCCCAGCTAACCCATCCCCACGTCAGGTGTATCGAAAGTACTCGACGTTGATAGGAAATGTCCCCATCGACTCGCTCGTTACCGCCAAAGTAATGCACCCAAGAATCTTATAGAGCTGAAGAAATTCACCAACTTCCGAGAGCGACATGAAAATCCAAGCAGCCGAGGCATCCAGCCGGACACGACGACTGTGTGAGCGGGAAGAATATTGTAATAGATACCATATACCCCTATCAATAATCACGTTCAAACAAACTAGAGTGGAATATACTTTCCGAGTGTATGAAACAGCATATAAGTGTGCCTTCAACTGAGAGGATAGTCGACTAGCTATTATCTTTGTTGGGCTGTGTGCCGAAAGAACGGACAGACATATACTGTCGTTCATTTCTCAAAGGAGTCTCTCCGGGAACGCGGGCAAAGCAGAGGACATAGATGGTTAGGGGACAATGGTCCGGGAGTTCTCGCTCTGGCGAACCTCATCCACAAATAGACTCATGAATCTTAGTCGTGTATGAAGGAAGTGAAACAGTATACAATTTACAACAAGACATAATTTGAACAATAAATCAGTGCTTTGGGGGGCATGACGGCATGCAGCTGGAAGAACCGGTCAGGAAACGAGCAAGGGGAGGACATCAGTGGTACACACTAGCCAACATCTGGAAGCACCCAACAACACTTGTCAGACGGCCTGGAGCCTGAAGGATAGCCAGGTGAATATGCGACCAAGAGGAGAAATTAGCAATGATTGAACTCACAAGGCTTCTACAAAGGAGTGAAACATGCAATCAGGATCATCTCGGCTTGGGACTAGGCTTCGAAAAGGGAACTCACCATGCCCCAGACGAAACCACCTTGAGATTATTCATCAATAACCTTCCAGAGTAGTGAGGATTAAAAGCACGTACAAGCTTCATAGCCATGTAGATGAAAGGGATCAGGGAATACTCCCACGGAAGCCTTGATGGAAGTGACCAGAGCGGAAAAGACAACAGCCAGCAGTGCTTGTTTCATCATTGTGATCCCCAGTTTCAGGTTTGGTTTTGGGATACACTCTTGTGTTGGCATCTTATATGCTTTCGCTGAACCAGAAACACATGGAACCCAAGCTCAACCATCCTCACATTTCCGAAGCCTGCCTGTACAGGTGACACAGTATTCTGCACCTGAGGCACGGCACTGTCAGAGCAATTACGTGCCGAACAGCGTGCAGGTGAGCTGACAGCCATTTGTGACATCGGCCAATGAAACCTCCGTGGGCCACAATTGAGTTTGTCGATCAGTATTCCTAATAAGCACAGAATTGTTAGCAAGACTTTTGTGGAGTAACTTGGCTGGCAGCTGGTATGTACCAGCAAGATTTTCTCAGGCTGGTGATTGCACCTCCTTGCTTGCACGAGCGCAAGGAAAGAGGCTTCGATGTGTATCAAGCCATACCCACCGAAACAAGCGACACCGTAAAGGTAGCTCCAGTAATAGACTCGGACTTTCATAAAGAAATGTAAGCGGGCTTCTCGGGACACAAGCAGACCTTCGACATACTTACTTTCTCGGTATCTCAATCCAAGGACCCGGAGATGTTTAGTACCGGATGTCCAACTTGGGTATATACACCCTTGGCTAATCGATCCCAAGCCATTGCCGTGGAACATTTGCGTTTTCTATTTGTACATACAATGCACAACCCACGAGCAGTGATTAGCCACTCAATCATTTTATTACGGCTCATACATCCAAACGTGGTGGTGGTCATGTTGTATGGGACACGGATGAGGGGGGTGGTAGATCCAAAACCAGGAGTACGAAATCTCTCGTTATAGAATACGTGTTAAGTGTCCAAGAGAGTTGAGAAGAGACATTATTCCTACCACGTTTGGGCATTTAGGTCCTTAAGTGACCTCCGTTTTTAAGTCTTCGGCGATGCAATTATGATATACGTAAGATTTAATTCAACTTCCCCCCATCCTCTCGGTTGATTACCATTATTCACTGCAATGCATCGACAAGATCTTATACATTATGGACTGACTTTTCTAGTTGATGCAGTGTGCTTGTCCTCCCCTTTCCAGGCTAAACTTGGGAGCGCATTCTGCACTATTAACTTTCCTTCCTTACGAATGTTTTCCTGTCATAGTAATCCCGCCCGGAAACCGACTCAATGTTAACTTTCGTCCTTACACTCGCCAAGAGGTAGACCCTCTACAAGAGCTGGTAAATGGCGTATAGAGTCAAATTCGGGAGCTCAGCGGCGACCTCCGCATGCTGCAGGAGGAGAGAGACATTTTAAATCTCCGGGTCAACGCTTACGTAGAAATTCTCTCCCCTGTTAGCCGTCTCTTGCCCACATCTTGCAAAGTACCTTCACTCGCTGCTTTCCAGTTCACAGAAATTTCGTCGCGAAAGTCATGGAGGCACCACTCCTTGGGAGAATCTAGCGATAATGGAGCAACGTTGCCTAGTTTACTCCCAGACTCTGGGGGTGCCATGATCCTTTGCGGCACGTTCCAATGCAGCATATATGCAGCCATGTCACCCGGACATACGTAACTACAGCCTGGCTTTTGCGCTCACTGTCATGGGCGTGTCCTCTTTTCGTATCATCCTCTGCACCTGGGTAATCCATTCTAGAAGATCAAGTCGCCAACGATGTCATCCACCTATATCTTGAGACCATTTCTCTATTTATCACACACTGCAGATCACTCAATTTCTGTGCAGGAGTCCTCTATCAGAACCCGTATTGCGCAAAGATCGCAACTCTTGGGTTTCCCCTCGCTCCATTATGTTCACTTCGACGGAATCTTCAATCTTGACAAGGACAGAATCATTGACGAGTTGAAGGATGCTGGTTCTCTGAAGGCGCAGAAACCGTGCTTGGTTTCCTTGATACGTATGGGCTGCGAGTTATAAGACTTCCATTTCTGTGGGAACAGCTCACTGAGCTTAACCTATGCGACGGTCTGCAGAACTACGGAGGATTCTTAATCTCAAAAGTACTCACTTTGCTTTCCCGGAGCCCCCCTCCCAGCCCTATTTTGTCCCACCCCCAGAAGCAGGTCTTTCGTACGTCCGTTAACCTCAATTCGAGGGAAGGAACGCCCACGATGTGGTTCGGCTGCCCGATTTTATTGGGTTTATCATACACTGGGACACCCGCCCCCGGTCCCCCCGCTCTCAGCTCACTGTCTCGTCCCTTCGCTATCTCCAACACCACCAAAAGTCACCTTCATGGAGAGAAGTACAACTGGCCTGATACGGCGAGACGTTCCATTTTGCTTTGGTTCCCGTGAATACTGAGAGTCATTCAGCCTGTGAAAGGGCTGTAGCTTTTAGCGACGTAGCTCAAGGAACGGGGCGTAGTAAGGTGCTCGGGGGTCGTCTCTGGCTTAGAATGATTGAGCTTTGGAGGCCCCTTCGACTCATATCTTCCTTCCTCCTCGGGTATGGAATCCGGTTAACCGGCTATACACTGGAAGAGGCACTATGGAGCACCTTGTACAAGGGATGACGCCTATAAGGGATGCCATTGCATTGTCAGCTACAACAGGACGGAGCAGAAAAACGTCAGCCTGGTAAACTGCCAACATGATAATTAATGGTCTTATGATCCACCGCCACCCTCGCAGTTGGAATACTCCTAGATTGGGTCAGAACATATGATATAGCATTGCGTCCATACCAGTGGTACTAAATCAACTCGCAGGGAACCTGCGAATGGGAAGTATGGTGTGCACGGTTAGGGGAGGCATCGTCGGGTCAAGTCTGGGAAGGAACTCACGGAGTTCGAAACAAAATCATCTAAGCGTTCGCCTGCCAGTGTCTCTACGCTGTGCCGGAACAGTAAAAGGATGTACGCTGTTCGTTCAGGCCCGGAAAAGAAGCGAGTCTAGGCTGGGGCAAATCCTCATCAAGTTGTACAACAGAGGTGTGGCAATAGACAACCATGGGCAGCTGCGTTGTCAACGTGAGTCATCAGCGAAGTATGAGGATAGGTCGAAAATTTTACTTTGGCAATGCTATAGGAAGGCCGTGTCCAGCGCTTGCCAGTCCGAACGATTCTTTCACTGACTTGACGTATAGACACATTGGAGTGCTGTTGTTTGATACTTTCGGTATCATTGCGTGTGTCTGCGCCATGAAGTAGGAAAGAGTCGTTATAAGGTGACGGTATGGGTCCATGGGAGTGGTTGGGGAGAAACTGGTATGCGGAGGGATGGGTTCATGACAGTAGTGGGTAAATGAGAGTCGGCGGCAGGCACGATTGCGATCTCCCAGATGCGTTGTTTATTTTCTGCCGAAAAGAAAGACCGCCTGCGTATTTCGTATTTCACTGTTAGTAAACGCTCACTTAAGCCTTTGTAAAAGGTGAAGGGTCCTTCGGAGAGCCAAAAGCGAGAGAGAAGCTCGAGAAAAGGCTTTGCGAGGCGAGAACGTGGGCACAATTATACAAACTTCTTCACAGCACATCCAGGCACCCTATAGCCAGAGAATTGCCCTCAGGAACGGTCGTCTTCAAAGCAGACAAGTAAGCAGCTGAGACACCCGGAGGGAGGAGTAGTCTTTTATCAGAATCCAGTCTCGGGCTACGGAATCGGCGAAGAGGGAGCCCAAAAACAGCGTCAGCTGCGTAGTTCCAAGGACAGTACCTCAACTTCAGGTTAGAACCTGGTGGATGGATTGTCCTTCAACATCAATGAAGTAGGTAGTGGGTAAACTTACACGGCCCTTGCAGTTAGGAAGTTGGTTCGACAACACGGAGGGTTGACTTAGATACCCCGAGAAGAAAAGGTCAGGGTTCTGGAATCGTCAGCAACCCTACATCGCACTAAAGCGAGGAAAGGCACATAAAGGTCTCACCTGATCCAACAAAGATAACAAGTTCGATTTCGAACCGGTTTGGTCATTCGCAACCGAGGCGCAACAACAGAAGCAGAGCGACGAGCAAGTTCTTGTTGACGAACATCTTGCGGTAGGAACTGTGATTGAGAATAACTTGAGAGAACGAACTAGACTGGCTCCCAAAGTTTCCCGCTTTATGTTGTGGCACCCTGTATATTTTTATATGGTTCCAGGGGTAGGGGGAAAACTTTAACGCATCAGGATTTGCTCTTCGCTTTATAACAGTTGCCTAAGTTCCTTCGACATCAGAAAGAGTGATAGATTTCCTGGAGCAATTGGCCAGTTAAGACTTGAATAGAGTTTACGGGAATGCACTCGCCAAACGACACGAGACTCGATCACGCAAAATACTGATTTGCACGTCAAATTTTTTCACCAATGTGTTGTGGGGAAAAAACTGTACATCGTGAAATGGGAGATGACTCGCTGAAAGCTGCTTGAGGCTAGTTACAGTCCGCGCCATTACGATGCCTCTACTTCTTCGCCTTCGATTGTTCCCGATGTTACACATTCAAATCGAAATGATTTGTAGCGTAAGGTGATTCTCAGAGCCAAATCAAAAGAATCAAATGAGTAGTGTTTCCTGTTCGTGACCTACTGGACTAAACAGAACTGTGTACAGGATTGATAGGAACAACGGAATGATGCTTGAAGGTGATAACACAGTCTATCGTCCAATCCTTCGCAATCTAGAATAGTATCGTGATGTCATTGTTTCAATATCACCGAAAGGTATACGAGAAGGCCGTGAATCGATTAATAGGGAGCGGCAGCAGCTTGGCACTAGAAATATTAGAATAAGTCAGGGGGAATGGTGAGCTGACATAGCACAGGGAACTTACGGCCTTGAGCTGCTCGAGGTACCATGTGCATGACGGCAGGTCAGCCTTCTCAAGACACTTTGTGAACTCTACAGGATCCGGATATTAGATGAATGAAAGAATTATAAAAGATACCCAACCTACCCTTGGCCTGGGCCTCGCAGTTGATGCCACTGGTTTGTTGTTGCTGCACGGGGGGAGCAGCAGCAGGAGCCTCCTGGGCGGGAGCGGCATGTCCTCCACCACCGAAAAGCATGCTCGAGATGCCGTGGCCAATAGTGGAACCTACAGCTACGGAACCAGCAGTCGCAGCCATTTGTGCAAGGAGACCAGGCTGCTTAGGTTGGGCAGCAGAAGCTGCTGCTGCTGCAGGGGGTGCTGGAGGAGGTGCATGAGAATAACCGGGATGAGGTGCGGCGGCAGCAGTTGAAGCACTGCGAGTTTGTGCAGGAGCAGGGGTGGGTGCAGCACGAGGAGCGGCAGTAGTACGGGAACGAGATTGACGCTATGAATGGTGTCAGTAAAGACGGAAATTGAAGAAGCAGAGACACGCACAGGCATGGTTGTGTGCAGGAGAACGGAGTGGTTGTGGACAAGAAATAAGTTGTCGGAAAAAACCCGTGACGAGTCCGTTCGGCGTGGCCGGAAGCCTGTGCCAAATACGACCACACATCCAGAATTTGCCGGAATTTGGAAAATTGAGCGTGTCAAGCGTTTGTGCCCAAGTCGCGCGCCGCGCCGTGTCGGTGACGTCTTCACCTCTTGCCGTCGTCGTCGCCTATGGCTTCCGGAGCTTCTAGAACATACCTCAAATCTCTTACTCATGCCCAGCTCGGTTTTCTGACTGCTGCTTGCTCATCCCGAGCCATCATCCCCCCAGCATCCCGACGTTCATATGCCACAGCTGCGGCTGTCACTACAAACAAAAGCAGGCCACCAGCGACAGCAAAGAAGACCACATCGACAGAGCATCTATTCTCGGTGTCCAACTCAAAGGATTCTGTTAAGACCGCTTCACGCACACATGTTGCAGCAGGTGGTCCTGCTGCAAAGACTGCAGCCAAAGATGCCAGTTCGGTAGTAGCCAAGCCAGCCCCCTCCAGACCTCAAGCCATGACGGAAAAGGAACAAATAGAACAACTAGATAGAATACTCGCTTTCTCACAGTACATGCCAACTGCTGACGTCTGGGGTCAGAAAGTGGAAACACTAGGTACGTTCACTCCCCTCCAGTCCCGTGGAAGGATCTAATAGTGTAACCTTCCAAGAAAAGATGTGATGATTCCTTATCCTGTACTATCCTCGCGGCATAACCTGAATGGCATCAGCGGTCGATGGTCACAATTCTGGCAAAATAGGCTCAACGACTTGAAGAACATGACTAGTTTGGTTGCTTTGGCGTCCCACAATGCGATTCCTGGGGTTAACACCGCAAACGACCGCTTCTTCAAGAAGTTCTTCAAATGGCCATTCTACACCTTCGGTACCAAGTCGACAAGCCCAACGAGCTGGCTGGCTCCGACTCGGAAGCTTGCCCTAGACACTTACCTGCAGCTAAACGCAGCTATTGCTAAGTATATATCTCTTCCTCCCATAATAGCCCTATTAGTAACCACTCGAGCTAGGAACGATCTGAAAGAAATTAAACGGCTAGCCACAGATTCATTCCTCACCGAGACATTGGCTACACAAAAGAAGCGCTCTTCTGCACACACCTACGTTTGGCGCTTCCACCGCGAAGTCAATCCAACTCAGATTGTATCTCTACGTGCGACTGAAGGATATTTGTCTCCTGAGGACCCTAAGTTCGGAAACCGCCTAATGGTCCATGCTTTGGTCAAGTTCGACACTGAACAGGTTTGTCTCTTGCTTTTGCCCTCTTTGGGCTTGTAGACTGATTAGCTTCCGCAGAGCCTGGAGATCTATGACCGTCGTGGCAACGCACTCCACAAGTCCGCTGCAGATGCTATTGAAGCATCCAATGGGGTTGTGCCAGCCGAGAAGCAGCATGTCGTTCAGTATCTCGTTCTAGAAAAGAGGATGTGGTATGACGGACCATGGCTGATTAGAGACCAAGTTTGGGATGTACATTCCAAAAAGAGCTAATTAATCGCAATAAGTATTTTGCTTTGTGCACTACAGTACTTAATATACCGCTTGCTTATCGTCTTGCCCTTCTCAGAAGCCTAAATTCTATGAGATACACATCATCTCCGAGGGGATTCAAGACGGAGCCCAGGCTCGATACCCCGAATTTCCATACGCCTGGGTCATACATCTGACCTATCCTGCCGATGTTATCCTTTTCTACGTCCCATACGAGATCAGCGCCCTTTGACCAACTTAACAATCTCATCAAAGGATATACTCATACATCTCCGTATAGTCTTCGCCCTTTAACGTTCTAACGTACCTGGTTCCAGCGCTCCTGGCATAAAAATACGCAAGGTCTGCCATGCCAGCAAACCCGAAACTCCGACTCCTCGCACTTTGGAGTTCATTTCCAAGATTTTCAGGCGACAACTGCGGAGCACATAACCACGGCAGTTGCAAGAATCTCCGTTTTCTTGTTGTGAAATCTCAGATATTCTGCTGCTCCATTTCATCCTGGCACATTTCGCGCGATGTCAGTCGCTACTGATGTATATAAGGTCATAAGCTACTCCTCTGCATTGTGCTCGGTGATAGCTCCACTCCAGAGGCAACCTGAGGTCCCAACTGAATGCTTGTACGGTAAGTGCAGCGTGGTTCACGAAATGTAACAATATGATCATGCGCTTAGATTGTTGTTATCTTTCAGATCCCGGCTAAGCAACCGGTTACGACTATGATGGCATATTATTCAGTTGAATACAGAGAGCACGATTAACCTAGGTTTGTAAGCGAAAGAATACACCGTCGGGGATCTGCTTTGACAATCAAGGTTGATTCTGAAACTTGGAATGATGTTCCAGAATAACCCGGGCCCACTGCCGTTGTGACTCTCGTCGAATCTGAGCGTGACACTGACATGATTCACGGCTATGTGCGCATAACCCCCTCGGTTGAATTCGCTCCACCAATTTGACGTGGACCGCAAAGGCCGTTCTGACAAGATTTGTGGAGCCCAACCTGCTCGAACACAATCCAAGTCGTGGATCCCGCCGGCAGCTTAGTAATTCTATGATGAAGCAGAATCAGCGAAACACTTCGCGACGGACCTTTTGCGATCAGATGGGAGCAAAGGGATGGGCGGGAGGATGTTGCTATTTTTTCCCTATTGTCTTTTGATTGTTGGGTGACCTCAAAAAGCGGTTCTCTCGCACATCTTGGGCTTCAAGGTGACATCTTTGCAACGTGGACGGCGAAACCCAAATGTGGTGACACGACACGACATTGACTGATTTAGAGCTCACAGCCAGCCTCGATCAGGAGTTCAGACTCCAGTCTTACACTTGTGCCTTGTTTGTGTGCCTGTGCGCCAGGTATTTGTGTCGTGTCATTGACCCAGTTCGCTTCCGCGGAGCTCATAGGATAAGAACTATGACTCTGTTCTAGACTTGTTGGATTTGGGACAGTTAGATGTTGCGAACTGTCTAATGCTGTCCTACGGTTCGCTGTCCAGACATAGCTTCGACCGGCTGCCGTCTCCCACTCGAGTCACGTGAAGTGATACGCCACTAGCGGTTCCAGGTTTTCTGGGACCATAGTTGCAGGCACCGTTACTGGGACAAGGCATAGTGGTACTAGGAGCTCATTGTGGCACAGGCGAAGTGATGCTTGGTGGCAGTTTACCTGTGCACTAATCTTGAGCTCGTAACATTACTAGACGGTAATCAAACGTATTTGGGGGTCATAATTATTTTGAGCAGGTACGGTCAGCGGTGAACACTTATCGTGTACCGCAGAGAGTATAGGTATCGATGCACCCTACAGGTGGCTCAGATTGAAGTGAGGAATAAATTGAACCAGCTCTTTGCAACCAGTTCTTTGCCCGACTACTGCGGTGCTATCGCCTAGGGTACTCATTCGAGCCTCTAGGATGTGATTTGGTTCTTGGAACCTATCGCTTCAAGGATTTTCCACCTCTGCGATGGCATCTCGCCTCCGAAATCTGACTCGAAGTGATTTATACCGAAGATACGAATGAATCATTTCTTAAGTTCCCTTGCCACCTATCCCACATGTAGCTCCACATGCTGAAATGTAGCTCTGGGAGTTTCCGAACGTCATACATGGGGCAAAGTAAATACACCCACTATAATTCAGGTAAAGATTCATTGCAAGTTGGTCAAACGATATGATAGTTTCTCATGTCAATTCTCCTTGCCAATAAATCTATCGGATATATGTCTCCGAGTAATGGAAATGCCATTTTGTGTTTCAACACAGATCCCACACTAGCATCTGATCATAATTTTACAAGATTGATTCGCAAACCCGCAAAATTCATCAGGTACAATTCATCGATGATAGCGGAGTCCCCACAGAGACTGTCAGCCTAACAACTAAGACTGTTATTGACACTTTACATTCATTTCCCACAAGAGCTGCCAGAAGTGCAACAATCTCAGCCAGATCTATCAAGTATTAGTATTCAGTCGTACCTGTTCTGTCAACCGCCACCCGGACCTGTCAACGCTAAGCGCGAAATGAACTGGGCGATTAACCTCCCAAGCGGTTCCGAGGCGTCTGATTGTCAATGCGACCCTTCATAGCATCATAGCCCCCATACCGCTAGTCACTGCACAACACACGTAGCTTTCACACATTCCCGTTCCATCTTGGTGCCTGACGGATCTGTCGCAAAAGGGGCGATGCCTCCTGAATTAGCCCATCAACTATCCAACAGAGACGGTGATGTCGTACCGCCCCAGCATCCCGTGAAGCCAATCGTAGATAGACAGGCAATAATTGTGCCAAGAATTGAACCGGGAAACTCCATCTTCAATCTACTGCCATGGATCAGTGGCTTGCGCGGGAATCAGTCGCGATAGAGCCTCGGAGTTCCTCTTTGGAGGATTTGAGACCATCAATGTGCATTCAAACAAACTGTCAGAAACTGGTGCTAGCCACGGTATGTTACGAGCACCGAGCCGGTTTGAAGACTTAGCAACACCGGAACAGATTGAAATATGTGTCTGTGCATGCGCGCTTCCAGTGCTCGGGCGCTCCGTTAAAGTTTAAAGTTACAGAGCTATGTCATGACAAGTGGAGGGTTGCCGTTCTAAAAATAACACACTCTGACTCCAATAGAATTGTTATGTTTCAGCGGTTTTGTTGGTAGAGATGAGAGGCGGTGAGGACGAGCAAAGTGGTTAACGAGTCAAACAAATGGTGCTGCATTGTCAAGGAGATACAAAATACACTGTACTCTACATATGTACGTCCAGACAAGCGAGAAACAAATTGTTCTTCGATCTGTACCAGACCAGACCGATTCAATTATACGTACTGTATACAGTATTCTACAATATCTGCGGACAGAAGAAAGAGTGGAAGTGTTAACGAAGAAAGACGGAAACAAGGAGAGTGGGTGCGACAGAGGAATAATTAACATAAGTTAAGGTAGAGAGTGAAGGGGGTGAGGCATTATGTACTAACGTAGGATGAGGTTGTAGGGAGGAAGTCCAACGTAGCTCTGCGCGGAAGCGAACAGCAGGAGGGCTTACATATACTCGTAATGACAGAATGGATGCGCATGCACATCATGGTCGAGGAAAAGTCTGAGGAGCATCATAGTAGGTTGATAGATTAAAGTAAAAACGACCCAGAAGGCCAGAGAGTACAGGCTGAATGGCCCAGCGAAAGGTCCGTTCTTGGCAATCCTTTGATTAGCTTGGGGCCCAACTGCGGGGGAGAGCGCCTCTGGGGAAAGAGGTTGTATAACAACCCCATTTGTTGGTATTGACGCCTGACCCTGGATGGCTGTATTGGGCAGCGATGATGTCTGAATACGATTGAGGACCCGGGTGGACATATTTTTGCTGGGGTTGACCGTGACATCGGTGGTTGTATTGGGAGCGGGGAGGGACGAGTCGGTAATGGGGTCCTCTGATGCGAGGGGCTTTGGTAGAGGGATGTTGGTATTGACATCGAGGGGAGTGACGGGTTCGGACTCTGTTGGAGTGGATGGACCCGAGCTCGGGACTGAGGTTGGCATTGTGATCGGTGGAGGTGGTGTTCGAGATGTAATAGAGAAACTTCTGGCCTTGGCGGGAGTTAGACTGACTGTAACGACACATTGTGGAGTGGGACACTTACCCTGGCAGCAGCCTCTGGCCGGAGAGGGAGTAGCTCAACAACACGGGTAGCTTTGATCTTGCGTCCGTTCGTGCCGAAGTACCTTGTCGTTTCGAAGGACCAATGCAGGGAACCAACAATCCAATCCGCAAGACCATTTGCGTACATGTTAACCTGTCGGTCGATTTCAGGTCCCCAGGAGGGTAACTTGGCTCTTTCTGCTTTGAAGCGATCGATAGCCTGTTTGCACATATCTCCAACGAAGTCTACAGCGGACTGGAGGTCGAGGCCTTTCTGGTACATCACGACCACAATCATATTGTGAGTGTCGCCTTTGGACTGCTCCACGTTGTATGAAAAGATATCCTAATTGACACAGAACAATCAGCATGAAATGCCAGCCGAAAAGGTTAACTGACTTACGTTGGACCATGTGACAAGATCGTTAGTAGCCTCTCCCAGAGCGCGCACAGTAGGGTGGTCCATAACCTCATCAGGTATCTTGAGATTGTTGGCGTCTGCCAAGGGGTGTCAGGGTAACTTTTAGAGGTACAAAGAAGTAACTCACACTCGATCAGGGCCCAACACGGTTTGCATCCCGAAGTATCGCGACGTAGAGCGATGTAAGAGTCAAGATCGGGTATTACACCATTGGCGCGATCTAGAGCTTGTTGGGTTACACTTTGGAAAAAGAAATCCATTGTCTCAATGAAGCGCTGTTGCGTTCCGGGGGAAGCTGTTGTGATCATTCGTTTAAACAGGCTGAGAGAAAAATTCAAGTCAATACGGATAGCGCTCGACGAATGAAATACGCACTGCCGTGTCATTCTTCCGATACGCACAGGGCAGCGGTATGTGTAAGGGTGATAAAGGGAATTTAATACGACATCCGCAACGCTGCGTGTTCCGCGATTATCCATATCGTCGGAGAGGTTATCGAGGTGGAACAGGAAGGTGAGGAAGTCATTGCACAACTTCAGCTGGGGACACGCGGCGTCGGGATAGGTCATGGCAGTCAATAAGCCTGCGTTGAGGCCATGGTAGGCGTGACGCTTCTCCCCAACAAGATTGTCCCCTTGGAAAAGCCACTTCTTCGTCTCCACTGTCACCTGTTTTCGGTAGCGACTGATTCGTAGCTTGAAGTCGCAATGAGATACGAGGTCAGGAAGGACGAAGGACTTGGGAGGTGCGGTGGTGACTGTAGGGGCCATCGGGGGCGCCGCAGTAGGGTAGAATATAAAAGAAAGGAAGGGAGTGAGTGCGGAAAGGTAGGAGGTGAGACGAAGGCCGGTGAGGATGGAGGATGGGACTCGCGGTGCGTGAAGACACGTTTTATAGGAGCATATGAGATCGGCTCGAATTGCAATGCTGATGTGGTCTAATGAACCACCACATTCAGACAGGCCCGTAAGTAAGTTTCAGACTTCATTTTTTGCGCAATGGGTGGAGAAGGCACGAGACGGATCTGGAGATTGCACACGAGCCCAGTCCCCGTACGTATTATGCAGTGAGCGACCCGATCCGAGATTCTCGTCGATTTGTGATGCATGGCTGTGAAGGTTGAAGGGCTGCATAGGATATACAGGAACTGATGTGATCCATAACGCGCCGTGGCGGATCCAACGGCGAGCGGTATTATCCACCGATCTCATTTGTTTGTTTATTTTACTGCTGACACCTGTAGTCATGTCGGCCGGCTGCATATGATGCTCTTGGGGAATGGGCATCAGTGAGAACTGGCGTTTTTCGTGAGAAACGGACTTACTTTCAAGTCGGCATCATTAAGCCTCACGTTTCAGATTCTTTACTTCACCATGTTGCTTTCGAGCAATTTTGAGGTTGTGCAACGTAGAATACGGCGTGCCGACGGAAGACTCGCGAAGACGAATACAATAAAGCCGACTGCCTTCGGTTCGCACTGTCAAAAGAGCTCATAGGCAAAAGGAAAGTGGAGACTGACAGCAACAGGCAAGCTGCGCTAGGATCTGGGTTGGTTGGCGTACATCAACGGATAATATTGAATGCAACAGCCAAGCCTCGTCACCCAGAGTCACTCAACGCGTTACGGAACATGCCGAGATGAGCTTGACATTGTTTTGATTTGAAATCATGTATGTATGTTTTCTTGAGCAGGCTTCGCATTCGTCGTCTATTCTGAGCATCAGCCATAATCAAGCCTAACGGAGTATTTCTTGTTTTTTTTTCCCCGAGTTCAAAACGGAGGATGTAAGTGTCCTGATTTCTTTTGCGCCTATCTGCGTGGAGCAATTCGTTCCCTGAAAATGTATCTGGTAATAACCACCTTACCGCAGCCATGATGCACCAGAAATTCTTGGAGATCATCGATCTTAGAGGCGCGCTCCCTGCGCGACAAGAATAGGACCGCGACGTTTGAATTGACAACCGTGGGTTGGAATGTAGATATCGGAACCAGAAGGTTTGTCGGAGTGGATGTTTTGCATCGTGCTTGCCGTCCAACCGGACGCTTGAAGGGAGGTAAGGCAGAGAATTAGGAATTAACCATTTCTTCCCAGGATGTTTGTGCCCGGTGTTCGCCGTGAGAATATAAACTTGCTGTGTAGACTAAAGCCGTGAAGACGACGATCAGGTATATAAGTTGTCGGAACACCTGAGAAAAAAACAAGGCCAGGTTGGGGGGCTATAGACGCTAGGTTTATGGACACTTACAAGTATTGCCAGCCTGTCCGGTTCACAAGGATATGTAGATGAACTGCAAGTTAGTCCGAACGAAGTGGAGGAGATTGTTTACGAACAAAGTCTAATTAATAATGAGTCACACGATTGAGGGGCAAGCAGGGATACACAGTTGGCCGCAATTGGCACCGACGGGCGTACATCGTATACATCATCGCAGATACCTACCATCTCCTTCACTGTAAGCATACACCTGTACCACCTCTCTGTTCTCATAGATCCCACTGCCCCACGTACTTGTTCTTAATTTATGGCCAGCCCTGGCTCCCGTCGGCCGCCTGGGCCTGTCCGCACTTTTGGCACACAGGACCCTGACACTTTGGCTGCGCACCAAGAGTCCTCCAGTTCGAGTGAGCCCAATGTCGCTCGTCGAGTTCTGGATCGCATCTCTTTCGGCAGCATGCACAAAAAGCCCAGTGCTCTGTTGTCAAGACCCAGGGATGTTGAGGGAGACAGCACTTCATCCCCGAGTACAACTGGTCGACCTCCCGTTCCGACAGTCATGCAGCCGTCTGGGGAAACGTACACAACACCGTTACCTTTACTGTCTATGATTGTTCTGTCAATTGTATGTGTCTCATTTCCGCGCATCTGTCGCTGTTTGACTCACCCAATCACAGACTATGTTGGGAGAGTTTCTTTCTGCCAACGTTTCCACTCCATTCCTCCTTTTCATGGTCAAAGGTATGCGCAGTATCTGGCCTTCTGGAAGTCATTTATAGCGGTCCGATAGGATTTGGGGGGATGTCCGATGACTCTGAGGTCGCTTTTTGGACGGGGATTCTAGGTGAGAAGCTTTCACTTTTGATATCCATCGATCCCCATGCCTGATCCTTTATCCAGTATCAACATTCTTTTTGACCCAATTTCTGACGTCGTTGTTGTGGGTAAGTACCATTTACACTGCTGTTCATACTGCAGAACACATACATCCTCTTTCCAGGCTACCGTCGCCGAGAAGCATGGTCGTCGCGTGGTGCTCGTGTCATCACTATTAGGCAGTGCAGTCACTTGTTTCATTTTCGGGTCGTCAACCACTTTGCAACAAGCTATTGTTATTCGACTCGCACAAGGGGTTTTCGCCGGGGCTGTTGGTGTTGCACGTGGTTCTGTTGCGTTTGTCACGGATGCTACAAACGAAGGGAGGGCATATGCCATACTAGGGTGAGGCTTTGGTTGTTTTCTCACATGTGCGCCCATCTTACCTTTCATTTAGTTTTTGTTGGGGTTTTGGAGGTGTAGCTGGTGCTATCATCGG
Organism: Podaxis sp. C-F-92630; assembly: GCA_018524945.1. Taxonomy (NCBI): domain Eukaryota; kingdom Fungi; phylum Basidiomycota; class Agaricomycetes; order Agaricales; family Agaricaceae; genus Podaxis; species Podaxis sp. C-F-92630. The sequence goes on from JAEUWS010000138.1 coordinate 102,904, forward strand.
TGGTTCATGTATGTTCGACACCTTTTTGCGTGTCAAATTCAAACTCAGAGGGCTGACAACGGTCTTTCGTTAGTTGAACGCCCCGCGACTAAGTGGCCTAGCATATTCGGCGATGTCCAGCTCTTCATCACATATCCTTACCTATTACCTTGTGCACTTGCTGCGCTAGTGATGTTCATAGGTGATTTGTTCTGGACTCACTTTTCGGTTTACTCATCGATATGATTCACGAGCAGGTTCATTCCTCGGAATATTCCTCGATCGAGATGGGGGCCCGAGGCAAGGAGCAATCCGACTTCCACCCGAGAAGATTGATATTCATCCCACCATACCTGAGGAAGAGTCAGTACCCCCAAGTCCCACATTCGAGCAAATAGAGCCGCGATCTTTTGTCCGGAGGATATCACGGAAACTGTTCGGTTACTTCGCCTCGCGAATTCCTCGTTCCCAGCAGTCGCCCTCGCACGTTACTCAACCAGCTGTTCCATTGGGCTCTCCGCAACCACGTTCTGACGGGCCACGGGCTTTTTCTCGAACAAGCCGTGTGAATGGATCTGCCTATGGCTACGGTAGCAACTACCGCCGAAGGCTTGCCAGCAATGCTACGACCATGGCTGCGCGGAAAGGTAGCCTCGCCAGTTCACTCCGGCGTAGGAGACGCAGTGCTCTCGATGCTGAGAATAGTGCCGAGGGGTCAGATTTGAATTTCGCGCAGAGACTACTCATGGCAAATGAGAATGCCGTAACTAACATTGCCGATCTCTGGGTTGCTGCGGCCATGAACGTTGATAATGAGGATCCGTTTGAAACAGACGAGGACGAGGAAATAGAGTCGAATGACTCCACGGACTCCCTCGATCTCGGAGAGCCCTTGATCGGTATGAGTGACCTGGTCTCGACTGCACCCACGAGTCGCGGCCGCCGCTCCTCACGTTCACCTATTTCCCAAAATGCGTCACCGACGCATCATTCATCACATCATCCCAATCAAGTCGGAACCCCGCTCCGAGTGACCTCTAATCTCACTTCTCTCGCCTCCCCACAGCGTCGATCAACTTCACGAGCGTTTACATCGATGTCTGGACTTCCTCTTTCTCGCCGTTTATCCGGCACCGTCCCTACCATATTCTCTCACCCCGGTGTAAAAGGACCACCTGCATTCCTTGAGGCCCAGCGTCTATTGTCTGCCGCGGCAGACGACAATTCGGCAATCACAGGAGAAAGTACGAATGTCAACGCCGAAGCTGACATTGAAGCCTTCGAGGAAAAACAGCCGTCTTTGACCTCCCAATTACCCATCCTTGTTATTGTGCAGTATGGAATGATGGCACTGCATACGACGACTCACGACCAAATTTTCATGTCCTACCTCGTAACGTACGCCTTATCTATCTTGACGTCACTGGCGTACATCTCATTTCATCTAGGGATTATGACTCAGGAGGATTGAATCTCAATGCAGGCCACTTCGCGCAATTGAGTATGATAATGCTTTATCAAATGCTTTACAGCTCCTAACAATGTTGCCTTCCTTAGTTGCTCTGATGTGCCTTGCTCAAATTGCCTACCAATTTTATCTCTATCCGTGAGTATCGTCTCACATCTAGTTTTGGGAATTGCTTATTCCATCTAATCTCACTTTTACAGCAACCTTGGGTGAGTCAATATCCGTTGAGTTTGGTGACGTTACTGATGGAAATGAAGACCCCCTCGTGGAAGGTTCTCTCACCTTGCTATGTTCCGTGTTGGATCGCTTTTGTTTATTCCCTCCTACCTTTCTGTCGTTTTGTACCGCGTCTTCGCAAGTTCTTCCGACGATGGTAATTTTATTCTCATGACTGGTGAGTCCGCGGGTATACAAAGTGATGTTTGCTGACCCTGTGACTCCACAGCGTTGGCTCTTAGCACGTAAGTGAACAGCGTGTTTCGCTCCTCTAATCACTTGCTTATGGGCGGTAAAAGTGCCCTGCGGTACTGCGGGTCCACCTTCGGCTATACTGCGATTTCGATCCTGTTGAATTACAGTACGTTTCTGACTCTATACCGCAGCTGATTTGATCTAACAAACTGTGCAGTGACACCTCCGAATGCAGTGGGATATGCCAATGGAATAGCCCAGAGCATTGTCAGCTTAGCGCGGTGCATAGGCCCGAGTCTAGGCGGATATGTATGTGTTCAATCGAGTCACTGGTTCGCTTCCTAGACTCAGTTTCTATTACAGGTTTGGGCAATCAGCATTCAAGACAACCCTGGGGGTTACTACCTCGGCTTTGTCGCATGTGCGGGGTTCTGCGGTCTGTCCGTCCTTCAGACCTTCTTGATCCGTTGAATACTCTATTCCGCTCTTATATCCTTATATCCTCATGCTAGAATGTCTTTTTCGGTTTCATTCAAGCGCTGTTCTTGTGTTTCTTTGTTCTTGCTGTAATGCTTCGAGCCTTCTTGGTGTATATTGTCACGCTAATCGTTCGCGTGTTCCTGATTCTTTTCTTGGACTTCGGGCTTCAAAGCTTTATGGTTACATTACATTGCATTGTACCCATTTGAGAGGCACCCAGGTGTGCACACTAATCGGATAGACAAACAGAGGGAATACAATATATACATACATTGAAGAAGGAAAGATTAACAATGGGTATCATGTTTCTAGGCCCATTATACATACTACGTATAATAAGAAGAGAGGGTATACAGCGCTAAGAAGGACAAGACCGTGGACTACTGACACCTTCGAAGCGGTCTGGATCACCGGGATCGTCTTTCATTGGGGTTGGGCAGAGGGTTCAGCTACCCCTTGTGTCACAGTGCCCGGGGCAGGTCGGTCGAGAGTTAGTTTATAACTTGGTTGTTTTGGTGGTGGTTTATTGCCGACTGTGTCAAAGAAGAGCGGATATCAGCGAAAAGGGCAGGACGGAACGGCCAAAGACTGGTGATACTCACATTTTGCATACCGTGCGTCTAAGTCTCCGAGTTTGTTCTGCAACTGCACGTTCTTACGATCCCGTAATCGTTGACGCCAATGCCAAAAGAGAAAGTCATCTCGTTCGAACACGCCCGTAAAGGCACCACGATCGCAGATCCGCACGTCCGTGAGTTTCTTGGCATCCATATCCTCAACGTTCGCAAGGAGGTTGTCAAGGGGTTTGACGATACAGTGTTGGTAAGTTTGTTGCGGGACTTCCACATAGTTTTCAATAAGAGGGGTGACGCCAATTCTTTGGAGTGTGGGGTGATATAGAGGGATATAGCATTCTGGGGCGGTGTGGTAGACATAGAGGAATGTTTGGAGGTTGGGTAGGAGTTCGAATGCGGGGTCGAGACAGTCTTGTGTAGACCAGGAGGTTGTGCGGAGTGTTCGGATTTTTTGGCCGTGGACGGTGAAAAAGTCGGGTATGGGGCAGATGTCGATGTCAAATCGCTCGAGCTTTGGGAGTTGGAATGGACGGGCGATGAGATACATCAGGAAGATGTCCCATCTGATCGGGAATTGATCTTCGGTGAGACCTGGGGGCGGATGTAAGGGTATCAAGCCGAGAGAAAGGGATTTGAGGGAGGGAAAGACGAGCATAGGTTGACTGATGTTGGTTGCTGGGAGGGTGTAGAGACAGCGAAGATGGAGTGTAGTGAGGGAAGTGAAGTTCTTGGCGATAGTGTGGAGATCGGCGTAGGTGGGCGCGTCGTTAAGTCCGGCCCAGTCGAGGCGTTTGAGAGTTTTGCTATGGAAGTCGACGAGAGCACGAAGGATGGTTGCATTCATAGAGTGTTCGGGGTGCTCAGCACGGCCGGTATTGGTAGTGTAGATGAGAAGGTTGGGAGTTAATGTCAACAGACGTAACATCCATTCGGGATCGTAGGATCCATTGATACAGAAATCAATACGAGTTGTCCATTCGCCAAGACGCTTGTGTTGGGTTTTGAGGCAATCAGCCTCGAGCGTCGCGACTGTCCACTCGAGTTCGGCTTGGGTGTGCACGACGATATATTCCATCATGATCTCGGTGACGAGGGTGTTGAAGATTTGACAGACGCGTCGACATGATCTACGATCCTCGAAGTACCCAGGGTGGATGTTGGGATAGTCTTCTTGAAGGTAGTCGGATAGGAACGGGTCTTTAAGGTTAACGGCTTGCGCGCCTGTTAGTCTGAGCGTATGGCGGAGGATTTTGAGCCAAAGTTCTGGAGGGAGGATGTCTGTTGCGAGCTTCGGAGGTCCGAGCTTGCTCTCTGAGGAGCGGTGATGGGTGGGCAGGCTATGTCGTTTGAGGTCGGTCCTGAAGGATACACGGGGTCGAGAGTGATGCGTAGAAGTGGTGGAAGATAAAGTCAGAGTACTCAGTACGATATCTTTGACCAAACACCAGAGTCCATTCTGAAAGAGGGGGGGCATGTCGGGTGGTTGTCTACGATAAGATTCTTGCAGTCTGTGATGACGGAGATGAAGAATGATTGCACAGAGAGACGAGAGCGTGCGGCACAAGAAGGTTGTTGTTCTTGAGTACTTCCCCCGAAAGTTTGAGTTTGTGGTTGTGACTCCTGGCTCAAAGTTCCCGAGTGACAATTACGCTAGCCTGATGAGGAAAGCCTCGCGCGGTCAGGACCTGAACCTGGCCATTGCCATGAACAGGTTCACACTCGTACTGCGGACTAGATACTTGAGAGCAGACAGATATGTAGTTTTTATCATCCGTTTGTCGAGCAGAGACGGAATCACTCTCGATTTTATCACCTTGCTTGGAACCTGTGGGAAATATCTGACTACCGGTAACCAGACACATCACCGGTCCTCACAAACATTTTTGAGATCATTCCCCTCAGAGCTTTATCTGGTCCAACACAGTTATGGCCGTTCTCGAGAAACATAAGTCGCTGAAACGAAAAAAGAGTATAGGGCCTGCTTCGAGAAAGAAGCCGCGAATTGAACGTGCTGCAGAAGAACTACCATGGAAGAAGAGTCGTCGGCCATTGGAAACTGGACTTGGGGGAGACGACGGGATCCTGGAACTTGAAGAAGTCGAGGGAGTCGAAGTCGTCTATGAGGAGACTGAGGCTGGCAAAGTTGCCAAATTCCACGTGAGCGGGATCAGTACAGGAGCGAACGACAACGGGCTGATAGATAATACTTTCAGGTTGTCGAGCCGGGACAACCTGAGAACTCATCAAGGGCACCTTCAGAAGAAGGGAAAGGCGAAGATGATGTGGTCGACGATATACAAGAAGTCCCTCCACCGGACGTGCCGACATTCGACTGTGAGTACAACCAATATCTGACCTTCCCCCCCCCCACTCACGTACCTCTCAGCTACACTTCTGCCCGAATGGGTACCGTACCCTTTGCACCCCCAACTAATGCATATACTTTACAAAAAGGGCTTCAAGAACCCCACTCCCATTCAAGCAGCGGTTATCCCAGTCGCCTCCGGTGGCCGAGATGTCATTGGTGTCGCTCAGACTGTTCGTCTTATCCAGCATTGTCATTCACGCCGATCTTTTCCACTCATATCCTCTCCAGGGCTCCGGTAAAACACTGGCATATGGCCTCCCCATCCTTCACTACCTTCTCTCTCGACCTCGGCCTCATCCCAACAAACGACGGCCAGTGCAAGCCCTAATCCTCGCCCCTACTCGAGAACTTGCCATGCAGGTCTCTTCACATCTGAACGAGTGTCTGAACCCCATAGACAAGGACGTCCCACGGAATCAAACAGAGCAACAGAGCGGAAAGGCTAAGGGCAAGGGCAAAGGGAAGGGCAAGGAGAAGGAAACGGACACGCACACCCTTTCTACTAAAAAGCCTCCGCCTCATGTCAGCGTCGCTGGGATTGTTGGTGGGATGTCGAGCCAAAAGCAGCGTCGGATCTTGGACAGGGGCGTGGATGTCCTTGTGGCCACACCTGGCCGATTATGGGATATCATAGAAGATGTATGCCCGCGTCACTCACACCCAAGGTCACCATACTCATTAACTCCGTCTAGGATGATGACTTGGCCAAGGAAATCAAGAATCTACGATTCCTTGTCCTAGACGAAGCTGATCGTATGATCGAGACAGGGCATTTTGCCGAATTGGAGAATATCCTGCGGTTAACGCTGCGTGAAAATAAGTAGGTTTGCCTCGAGTTCCATATTGTGGCTCTAGCTGATCTTATTATAGGGATGACGAAATCCCAATCGAATATGATGCCATGGCTATAGATGAAAATGAGGAGCAAAAACCCCATGTTTCAGACGGCCTGCAAACTTTCGTCTTGTCCGCCACGCTTAGCAAAGACCTCCAACGCAACCTCAAAAAACGGACTCGGCCAAAACCTAACAAAAAGCGGAAAAACAAGGATGAAAAGCCCGCTAGCACGTTGGGTGCGTTCATTAAGGGTACTTTTCTTAGGCATGGTACTAACAATTCTGATGTTCTTAGACGATCTTCTGCTGCGCCTTGATTTCCGCGACCCCGAACCAGAGATCATTGACCTCAGTCCGGAAGACAAGGTTGTCTCAACACTACAAGAGGCGAAAATCGAGTGCCTGACTAGCGACAAGGTACATGTATCCCTTCCCTGCCCCCAAATACTCAGTCTCTGACAACATATATATCAGGATGTATACCTATACTACTTCCTTCTCCGACACCCAGGCCGTTCTCTCGTCTTCCTCTCCTCAATAGACGGCATCCGGCGACTAATGCCCCTTCTTGAGCTCTTAAACGTGAAGGCTTTTCCCCTGCATTCGCAGCTCGAACAACGACAACGTCTCAAAAACCTCGATCGGTGTGTCATGCCCACCCGACTACCGGTTCTATAACTGACAAACTATGCATACGCATATAGATTCAAATCGATACCTAACTCCGTCCTTCTCGCCACGGACATTGCTGCTCGAGGTCTCGATATCCCCGCAGTCGATCACGTCATTCACTTCCAGATCCCTCGCACGGCAGATACATATATCCATCGTAGCGGACGTACAGCGCGTGCGATGAACAAGGGATTCAGTATGCTCATGGTCGGGCCTGACGAACGGAGGATTGTCAAAGCGCTTATGGGTAGTCTATCACGAGGTGCGCCTGCGCTTTCTTTATATTTGCGCTCTTTAAGCCGAGATGCATAATACGCGATGTATAGATGAGAGCGAGATACCTGAACTCTCGATCGAGCTTAGCTTGCTAGACAAACTGAAAGCACGGGTGCAACTTGCGAGGCAGATTGAACAAAGCCAACATAAAGTCAAAAAAGCGAATTACGAGAAGAATTGGATGAAGGAGACCGCTGAGGCGCTTGGCGTTGAGCTGGACTCGGATTATAAGAGGTTCGTTGCCTATTCTCTACCTCTTCCGCTAAACGTGGTGACCTTTTCTTTTCTCTTGTAGTGATTCTGACACGGAGAAACCTACCAACCGCCAACGTAAGGCAGCAGAGGCCAAAACGTTCGCGCTCAAAGCCCAATTGAAGGATATGCTTGCACAACCGCTCGTTGCACGAGGCGTGTCCACGCGATATATCACTTCTGGGAGTCGACCTATTGTGGATGATTTATTGGCTGGAGAAAGTGCGTATTTCTTTGTAATTGTGGTGTGGATGAAGTCTGAGCCAATTCTATCCGTGATTCGCAACTCGGCAGCTCATGAGACGCTACTTGGGTTGAAGAAAGTTGAAGCTGGGAGCGAGTTGGTCCTAAAGAAGCGAGTGAAGAAGGCTAAAAGAACTCAAGGACAGGCTCAAGCGAGCGGGAAAGGCAGTGTGAAGGCGGAAGAGGTTAAGGATGAAGGGAGTGAAGACGAGGAATGGGGCGGCATCACCAGCTGAGCGTGGGCTCAGTCCTGTGAAGGGACTCGGAGATTGTTTCTCTTCCTTAGTGGCGAGCACTTTTAAGAATAAAAGGTGCAATTCGAGTCCATGAATATCTTTACTCTACGCTCTTGATACCGCAGCCCGACCAATTCTCATATGGCCTCAATTTTCCATTCAAAATCCGGAATGCGATCAATTGCCGGGAAAACTCTCCCTTTGCGCATTAGTCCGATCCTCGACTACCTTGAAGAATGGAAATGAAAGCAAAAATCGACGTAGGAACTGCCTCCCCAAGGGCATACTCGTGTAGGGCTCTGACCACCAAATGTCGTCCACCGTAAACCCCCCGTAATCAAGAAATTTCATCCGTCGTTATACAAGCGCTCGCAATATTCTCATGACGAAGAAACAACTGTGTCCTCAGGAACATGACGTAGCTAACACGTCATGGCACCGAACAAAAATCATCTCGAACAACCTCCTAAAGACTTGGCCCCCCGCCTCTAGAATTGAAGCTCTTCGTTTGCAGAAAAGGTACCAAATTCCGGGGGCGGAAGTACATGCTGGAAGATGAATAGTATTTCGTATCGGATAAGTGTTCGGTCGATAAAGTCTTAGTCGGTGGCTGCAAGGCGTTAGATTCCTGAAGGAGAGAAACGCGTCTTTAGAGGGATATGCGGCTGTATGACCAGCCCTGTGGATTTCTTTGTGGATTGTTCGGTTTCCTCCTTTGAACCATGGTCGCAATTTTGGTCTTTCTTCGAAAGAAGGCCGATAACAGTACGAGCAGAGGTTTTTTTGTTCATGCCCATAACTCATGCGGGACTGGGTTCACAGTGGTTGGCTGCTGCTGCTGCTATCTTGCATAGATAGGGCGCTTTTGCCATTCGGTTGTTCGGTAGTATTGGGCGCTGACCTAGTTTTTTGAGTCCCAAGGACGGGGAACTAAGCCAAGATCTCAGCAGGTCGCATATCTCATAGCCTTGGCTTAAATATCCTTGCATGTAACATATCCTTGAACCATAAATAACAGAAGAGACATTACAGTACCTCAATGAACCATACCGATTTCTATTAAGCAGCTCCTCCTCTCAAAATCATATCATACCTCTTCAACAACAACCGATCTACCCACCCATCCCTCGGGAACTCCTTATCCCATTGATTATGCAAATGAACGGCAAAGACCTTCTGCAGGACCTTATCGAGTCCTCCACCTTCCTCTACACCAAGACCCTCAGTCCAGACACCGTCTTTACGATCTGGTTTGAATGGGTCAGGCAACCTATTGTCTAGCCGACACGAGCGGCCATCGTTGAAGCAGAAGGGAAGAACTTTGAACGGGGGAATGCTGTTTGCGACCAGTCGTCGCCAGAGTTTTAGGTAGAGCAAGGAACCCCAGTCGGTCGACCCTGGTCTCGGAGGCGTGGATGTGGTCATTATGTGGAAGGCTTCGCAGAGGTAAGGGGAGTGTTGGTGGAAACGTAGGAGAGCACCATTAAACGGAGAATATAATTTATCTGCACAAAGCGCGTCGATAAATTCTTAGTATATGCACAAAAACAAGACGATAGACGCACCATAACAATCCCACTGGGTAACAAATTCATGCTCAAGCAACGGCTCCAAATCCCTCGTCAACAATGAATCCATATCCACCCACACACCTCCAAAATTCCACAGCAGCAACAACCTCACTAAATCCCCATCTAACCATGCCTTCTGATCCTTCATCTCCAACAACCCGCTCCCCTCCAACGGCGTCCCCCTCGCCAACGACTTAATATCCACAACCCTCAAAGCGAAGGCCTCAGGATACTTTCGCAAATATCCCCTCAATATCTTATTCCCACCTAAATCACCATTCGACCACAACACAAGTCGCGTCGATTCCAAATCCTGCGTCGCGAAATAACTCTTGATCATCCACTCCTGTCGATGTCCAAACGACGTAAGATCCACGCGCCAATACGTATGAAACATTGTCCTCTCCCGTACGCCAGCGGTCGATCCAGACTGCTCCTGCGCCACTCTCGAACTCTGAATCGTCCCAGCAAAATCATAACAATCCATCCCAAACCTCAAAGGCAACCCAGCTTGCACTTCCATCCTCTTCGGACCATACACATACTCCGACACGTTATACTTTGAGCTCACACGCTGGGGGTCAAAGCATCCTCCCAGGGGTTCGAGTTTATGTATCTCCTGCTTTATCCAAGGTCGTGAATAAAACGACAGCTCGATGTGTGGTTCGTAAAGATACAGCAGATAGAGCAGTATGATCACCGCCAGCGGGAGGAGGTACTTGAAAGCGAATGCGAGGAGGGCAGTGAAACGCGTCAAGCGCGGGGCTGGGAGGGTGATTGTGAAGAGTCCGCATGTCCGCTGGCGTCGTGGGGCAGTTAATGGTCGTTGGTGGGAATCAGACTGAGACCTGTGTAGGGGGTGGAGGGTGTGTATGTTAGCAGAGTGTTTCTAGGGGCGCGGAGGCGAGGGGGAGGGGAGGTCGCGTACACAGGGAGCAGCTCATAGTCTCCACCTTGTGGCATCGAGCGACCTTGAACCGGATGTTTTTCCGCAAATACCAATACAAATTGGTCACCAAATTGATGTCCTTTGCAACGTCCGGAGTCTAGGGTTGTAGCAGCCAGTCAAAGGCAGAATAATGGTAGAAGGAAGCAGCTGATCCCATCTTATGAAACCGCGAGAAAAACTTCATTACACCACTACTCAGTACCCAGTACTCATCAACCTAATACCCTTATCCGCCACTTTACTACCGGGTTTACTCTCGGCTGCACATTCTAGAGGATACAAAGAACAACCGTCTCGTAGCAGTGAGCGTAAGGTAAGTAGTACATAGGTCTAATCTGTGGTGTAACAAAGGAGGAAGGCAAGTTAAGCACATTTACGAGCATACCAAACAGATCCTGAAGAAGGGGAACACATCATAGACACCAAAACTTGTAAGGACTGGGAAGATAAGACGGTGGGGATTCCGTATTTGTTTTCTGTGTAATCTGATGTCATAGCTCAGATATCAGAGTGCATGCGCGTTCACGAAGCGACGCTCACGTCCTCACTGACGACGCACAGTGACCGGCTGCAGAGTATAGGCGACCGTAACCAAAGAAACGAACAAGGTCTTCTCTTCCTCTACAAGAACTTCGGTGCCGGGCTTTGTTCCGTAGAGGTTTTCTTGTAGCACTCGAAGGCTCCGACCTCAGTCACAAATGGATTGACGATGGATCGACACAAGTTTACCGAGTCAGCGATCCGTTATTCGGAACGCATCCAGGGTCAAGTTGGAACGCGGAACGCTATATGGAGATGCCATGAACACTCTAGCCAATGTACCCTGTCTCATCATACGACTCTCAATACGTCTTTTTTCGCCACTTTCCCGCTAAGCACTCGCAGCACACCGTCTAATTCACCTCATAAACGAGGGCAAATATAACACGCAAGTCCACGAGGATATATTGCTCTTAATTTCACGGTGAGTTGGGATGTCTATTTCAAGGGTCTGTGTGGCGTTTTCTCACCTCGGGAAAGAACTGCTTCCAACATCGAGCGACGCTTTGCGTCCGTTAACCCGTATTACCAAGATTGCCGATAATGCAAGGAGTCGCCGATACAAAGGAGTTCCTGCGGGAACTGCTTCCACTTCCTGGAGACCCCCAGCACCTTTCTTCACTGTTCAACGCGCTACAACAGAACGGCCATTACCAGAACTCGAAATGGGTTGGTCTTCCGGGTGAAGGCGATTCGGTCTCGGAAGGCGGAATGTGTGAACATCTTGTGAAGCTTCTCGAGGTGATCAATCGACAGGCCCGAGAAATTCATGGCGGGGCTCACGACGATCGGTTGAACGGGAAATGGGTTCATTTACACACTCCAGCTTTGAAGTCGAACTATCCTCATTACAAGATGCGCAAGCCTGGCATTGTTTTTACGCCCCCAAGCAACGTCACGACAGTGGTTTCCTCGCCGGTAGATAAAGGCAATCAACCTCAAGGCAGTGAGCAGATGGGACTGGTACGCTCTCAGGGCACCCCTATCCTCCATTCGTGCCTTGCCGATGAACGCGCGAAACCGAAGAATAACGATGCGGTACATGATACAATTAACCGTTCCATGGAGGAAGAGCAGGTGAGTTCTTTTTCTGCTGGTGACCATATCATGTTAACTGATGTCTCGCTAAGTTGAGGGAAAAGGTCTGTACAGCTCCAATCGAACTAGGCCGGGTATTCTGATACTCATGCTGTTTCCGTGCAGGGTCCAACCATATGGTGGCTTCATGTCTTCACAGTGATCGAAGTCGCGTCGAAGAAGAGAGCTTCATCTCTGGCACGTCTGGCTTTCTACATCAGCCAAATCTTCATGGAACAACTCGACCGCATGTTCGTTTTCGCCCTCACTCTCGAGCTTGATCAGCTGTGCGCCCACCTCTTCGATCGTAGCGGAATTGTCAGCACATGCCCCATTGACATTCATAAAGTCAGTGTTTTTCTCCTTGAGCTCTGAGTACGTTCTAATTGATGGTGACAGAGCCCTATGGACTTTTTACACGTCATAGCGAGTTTCACTTGGTTGACACCACAAAAGCTTGGATGGGACCCTACCTTCCGTGTGTGGGATGGCAAAAAACCTGTTCCTTCCTACAGACTCGCATTGGAGTTGCTTGGTGATTGTTCTAGCGCCTGTCATCTTCCGTGGGCTATCGATGGTTTCCCTCCGACTAAGGTCAACGGCGACGCGAGCGCGCCAAGTCGCGCCAGCGATGTTGCTGGTGTTGACCCTTCTAGTTGCCACAAGTCTTCCGTTGCGCAATATGTGACTATCCGAAACCTCAGTCTTCGGAGAGTGAGCAGACTCTGGGGTAGTGCAACTATGGTCTTTGAAGTAGTTCTATTGGATGACTGGATAAAGAAGAACACCGAGGTATTTCGATCTTTGAGAGCCGACGCAGGAAGATAACTAATGTGATGTAGGCGCAAGTTTATGTGCTGAAACAGTCATGGCAGAGATTGCCAGGTCTTGAATCAGATGTCGAGGTGGCGCTAAGCAACTCCTCGCAAAGGACACAAGAGTCCGATGAATGGTCAGAGCATTTAGATTCCCTGCGCAAGGACCTTGAGACTTGGCCTTACGAGGCGTGCGTTCTCCGACGTACTGGCCTGGATTCTTCACGCTTGCGGGAGGCAGGTTATGTCATGTTGGATGGTGGGAAGGTCGAGACCTTGGGGTTCATCCGCAAAAATCTTACCCTGAACCCAGTCCAATCCAAATCGAAGAAGTGGCCTGACTCGGGATCTATCACCTCCCTCACCTGCATCACTTCGAGCCCCTCTACGGATAGTCAGGCTGAAGGGGAATATATCAGCGGAAGTTCCGGGGTGGCCGAGAAACCGCTCCAGTTGGTTTCCCGTACTCTCACCCGAATGGTCCTTAAGCTGTCTGGACCGACAATCAAGTTCTTCAGTAACAAGTTGGAGCTTCTAAACGGGCTTCTTGGCGCCCTTAATGGTAGGTTTGCTGGTTTTGCAGTTCTGACATTGCTGCTGATTTTGGTTAGACCACGAGGAGCTTTATAGGAATGGCATAATACACCGGGACGTCAGCATCAACAACATTATTTTGTCGGCTTCGGGTTCATTAGGCCATCTCATCGATTTCGACCACAGTAAAATCACAGTGCAAAAGCTCCCCTTCCCACACCAAGAAGAGATAACGCGGCTGCAACACGAAGAACGGGGTAATGGCATCATCAATTTGACGGTGTTTCATCACGATGTTGTTGAATTGGGCGCGCGTTTATGCAGGGACCGCTATCCTCTATATCTGGTTGACATTTGGGGAATCAGTGCACGAAGGCGTGCCGATGGTGGAAAAATCACGCTTAAAGACCTTGGTTGGGATAAAGTAAGTAATCTTTCTTCCCAGTGGAGTAATTACTTATTCCTTCATCTCCTCCAGTTCTATCCTATTCCTTCCTTCAGTAAACGGCGAAAAGGGGTCGGCCGCATCACGGTCCGTTCTTCATTGTAAACATTTATTCTGTCAATCTCACTGCATTATTTAGGGAACCCTTGCTTTCATGAGCCATAAACTCGAAGATGAGGTCCTATTGGCTCACAATGCCATCCATGATATGGAGTCTCATTGGTGGGTCCTCGTCTACATCGCGATCACTTCGGGCAAACCTGGAGTTGATTCTGAGAAAACGGACAAACAACGAGAGGCCATACATACCTATTTCGATGATCCCACGCTATCCGGGCGGTATAAGAGACATCTCTTCAGCACTTTTGGAAACCTCGAAGCTCTCTTGGCTAACGTTGATGATTACTTCAATGACCTCAAACCCTTGATCATGCAATGGTTCGAGATTCTTCGACTTGCTTGGGCTTGGAGGGAGGGTGTTGAATTCCACTACCCGCACCGTGTCGTACGCAAGCTCCTTGAGGAGACTATTGCCAGCTTCCGCAATGAAACCACGACTGAGGAGGTTTCTTGGAGGGACAAGTCCGCGCAGGAGATTATGAATGCCATTTCGCAACAGAAGACGGTTCACATGTTGGATTCAATACGGACACGGGCCATTCCTGCCCAGCCCGCTCCCGCTCCTGTTCCACCCGCTCCCGCCCAGCCCCCCTCGAAGTCCTCGAAGTCCAGGTTTCGCTCCCCCCCTACCTCACCACCCAGAAGGAAGAAATCCAAAAGAAACTAGACACTCCTTTCTCCCTTTGTCTCCTAGACATATATTGCATACCCCAATCCGTAATACTATTAATGATAGATAGATAGGTTGACAGTTACCCTTGTTGGATCGTTGATACCGTGTCGAGTCCCTGTTGCGCTTGTATATTCATTAGTCTTGCAGGACCTTGATAATTGATTCATTAACACTAGACAGTGTCACCAGAATCGTTGGCACCGCGCCTGAGCCTATGATGGGAAATTGGACTCTTGATATCCTGGCATTTGGCGCTTAAACCGACATCGGCGTCGCACGCTGGTTCACGAAAAAATGGAACGAACCAATGGACCCAAATTTACAAAGCCACGAAGAAAAATATTATGCTTTGCCACCAAATACAACAAAACACCGCCCCGTCTTTTTAATCCCCGTACCAACCACTTTATCACCAAGTGTTACTCCCAGCCGCATAAACCCGAGAAAAAAAACAGAATCGCATGTTAGCAAGGCGTCGAACGACAGTCCAATGGAACTGGCAACCAAGGAAGGAAGCCAAAAAGTGAAAAAGCACAAACCGCCCACATGAACTAAATGCATCCAACCCAAAAACGAAACCGCCAGTATGCTAAAAACGCTGCAAAGAACCACTAACACGCACATGCTCGGTGGGGTACTTACTTTTTCTTTCAAAGAAGAAATGAATTGCTGATAACTCGGCAACATATCTGCATGGGGCTGAATGAGTATGTTGGGGCCCACAACCTCAATACAAGCTCGCCATCCTCTTTCACAAGGTACAGGTGGGGATAATACACCGTATGCCTGATTTTTTGGGCCTCGTAGATAATGGCATTGATATACTGCGAGAACGCGTTCTCGAGGACGGGGAGAGTGATCTATGGCGGTGATTGGAGTGTGTTAGTCAAGGACGTATGTGAGAACATGAGATAGTGGTGATTCACTTAGCCACGACGTAGGACATCGTAGCTGGACAGGTTGAAGACGTCCATGATGGACTGAGAACGGTATTGCACCCAAATCAGAGGAATATCGTCTGGCCGTCTTTGATCCAGAAGAGACCGTGGCGCTCGAGGTGTTCGGGGGTGATGGCGGGATAGCACCCCTCTCGCTAACAATACCGGCCTGTTCGATAGCATCAACTGTCTCAGCCAGATGTAGTCAAATGCGCCGGACTCACCTCAGGGGGCATGTTGTGCAGTGAGTGGAAGGTAGGTAGATATAAGGAATAACCAATTGGGAAAGGTAGTGACGTCAATGATCAACGAAATCTGGGAATACCGGAGGAATCTGGGTGTTTTGACGAGTACCAACTTACCAAACACGAAATAAGCACGAGGAAACCACATATAAACAGGAAGAGCTTCAAAACTCACATTCTTGAACAGCCCAAGGACAAGCACTGACAACGTCTTCAAATTATTCGAATCGCGAGCTTTCCACTTGCACTGGCACCCCCCGAAGTCATACTCATCTTGTATGCAACGAGAATACATAGAAAAGTGAGTAGTCTCCCTTAGTCTGGAATCTAGCTTCTTGTGCTGTGATGCTACGTGATTCGAGTGAGTGGTAACCATTGTCTGATGGCAGCGTATTATGGCGTTATTTCTGCTGGAATATTCAGTATCAAAAAGTGTCAGCAATTTTGA